>CM021107.1:301466346-301663241 GCA_007115665.2 Sequoiadendron giganteum
GATTTAGAATTGGCTAGTTTCTTATTGTTGTTTCATACTTTTTATCATTACTTTATGCTAAGATTTAAGACATTACCAAGACCTTGCATACCTTTCATATAATTTTAAGTAATTATTAAGCATTTGGAATGGAAATATGCTATGCTAATATGTGTATGTATTATTTGTGAATATCCATGAAGTTTAGTAGGATTTTATGTTTAATTTATGGTTGTTGATAATGAGAATGCCTTAGGAAATAAGACTAACATTTATAGCAAAAGACATCTATCAACCCGTAGCATAAGGACTGCAGTTCATTGTAAAGAAAGAGTTGATTTTTTTCAGAGCGACCACTTTAAAAGGAAGATGGAGATGATCATTTATTGATATGTTCATGGATCACCTAGTATTACCTTTATCTTCCAATAAGATAACCAAGAGAAGAAGTCTATTCTCAACGAGACTAAATTATGGCAGAGCACGTTTCTGTTAAAAATGGCTAATTTTGTTGGTCATAGAATCCTTATTTGATTTTTATACTCCTTCTCCAGTAATTATTATTATTTGTTTGAAGACTTAGTCCTCTTCCTATTCTTGAGGAAGATTTGACATATGTTCTTTAGTTTGATTTCAGTTCATGAATAATGGGACTCCCTCGCAAATCCTGTATAATTGGGTGTCTTGTCCAGGAGAAGATCTAGTAGTAGTAGTAGTGATAGAATGTAGTAGATCATATGTGTTTTTGAATAAGATTTCCAATAGATTTCCTGTTAGATTGTGTGTAACAGTTCTATGTTTAGAATGCAACAAAGGATAATTACTTTGATAATATGTTTTGTTGAGTAAGTGATTGACAACATCTAGTGGAAGCAACAACTCAAGCAAGGGCCACTTGAGGTACTTTTGAACCACTTCAATTTAGTTTTCTATATTAGATTATGTATTAAGAATTTAAATGCATTAATAGTTTAATTAAATGTTTCTAGTTTATGTGATTGTAAATAAATGTGTTATAATTCCTTAATTAGATCTATAGGTTGATGTTTTATTTCATAATACAGAGGTTAACTAAGTTAGGACACTACAATATAACGGTTAGCTAGTTACTGTCTTAAGTATTAGGTACCTACAACATAAGGTAGTAGTTTATATTCCTTTACTTTGTTATGAGAATTAGCAATTTATTATGATTTAAAGCTTTTATTATATTTGCATACGTTTATTCACCTATACTCAATTGATGTAGGATGTCCAAAATCAATGAATGCATATACATTGCTAGCACTATCTAAATTTTTATGACTCCTTGGTTGATTATTTAATGCAACCCTCTTATGAATGATGAACTGCTTAGTTGGGGATCCTCAGGTCCTCTGAGTTGTATGCATAACCAGTAGCACCAAGTTATCTAGACATTAGAGATGGCTCCACAAGAGCCATCAAAGTATAGTTTCCATTGACTTTTTGACGTAACTATGAATATTGTTGTTGAAATGCACAAGACAACTGAGAGGGGGGTGAATCAGTTGTATCAAATCTCTTTCCTTATAAACTTAATCTTTTCACCTTAATTTCAATCTGTTATTAAGTGTAAACATGAAATGCAAATAACATAAAGCAAACACCAGAGACACCAGATTTATGTGGAAAACCCAATTAGGTAAAAGCCATGGTGAGGAATAACTCATAATATAGTAGTAATGCAATACTGGATACAAAGCCAGCGGGCTCATTGCCCAAATACAAAGGCTCGCTACCCAGATTAAGGGCTCACTGCCTTGAGAAGGACTCACTATCTAGAAAGGAGGTTCGCTACCTATAGAAAAACAAAAAGATATAAATGAAGATCCACCACTAGGGTTCCACACATTCACAAGATTGTAGATTTCATCAACTCACTGCTTTCAAGAATCTAACACCTTAAAGTACTATTGCCCTAACTCGCTTTTCCACTCTCTTCTTTTCACACTTGTTCGTTCACTTGCTCGATTCATGGATGATTGATGGATGGATATTAAATTTTCCACAACTTGATTCTTTTATACCATCTTCAACCTTAGAAACATTCACCAAGGTCGGCTATACAATTTCAAATTACAAATTCAAACTAGGTCAGCTAATCAACATTCCCGCGGTGGATAAGAATGAGAGAGGACCAATTACATATTTAATTTTGGACCCAAACAACATCTTGAGCTTGCACGCGCTTTCTCAAATTGATGCAAAAGCCAAATGTAATGGGTAAATACCAGGTCGGCCAAACCTAATGAAAACACCAATGATCTTTGAAGTACATGCATCTCCAACAAGATAATCACACGTGGATCACTCAACACACTTCACCAGTCATTTCACCATCTCTAAGAACACTTTAGGTACATCCAGAATCATTACAACCAACTTCATTTTCAGAGAATTCTTCACCAATCCAACCAGACCAACCAGTAAAAACACAGGAGCTTTGGAGTAGGTCTTCTGAAGCACCAAACTATAAGAGAATTTGTTAGAACATAGGAATCATCAGAAATAGTCATCACCCAGATTCACAAGATCTAAAACCAGATATCAGAAGATTGTGGAGCCAAAACATTTCTCCCAGTCTACAAACAAAAAGTTATGCTAAACCAGTTCACACACCGGTGAACATATCTTCTACTCTCCATCAAACTAGAAGCTAAAACTCAGGATATACGATCCATTAAAGCTTATGAACATACCTATTGATCCGCATAAGCATCGAATCAACACAGGAGAAATGCAGAGTACTATATCGGAGCACACTCATAACACACTTTTAATTTTGCTTTCATTATTTCTCAAATTTTCTCAAAAGCACTTAGAAAATACACAACTTAATCAACCTTAACTATGTTGACATCAATGAAAACATTAATGACAACACCACCAGACACATCCATACTTGTAACAATCTCCCCCTTTTTCATTGATGGCAACACATGATGTGAAAAACCGTCAAAGACAACATAGATGATTTTCAGAAGCGACAACTTGCCAAGCATAAAATTTTCACATGATTCTATCTCCCTCTTTGACATCAATAAAAAAGTAAGTTATTGCCATATAAAGCTATGTTCATTCCCCCTTAGGAGCACATCCACATCACATACTGCAACAATGCACTTCAGTACTCCCCCTGAGGAGTAGACCACAATCATTAGTCCAAAATAAAGAGTCTGTGAATCTACTGGACTGATGCACCTCCATGTGCACTTAGTTCAAAGAATGAGGGGAAGTAACCCCTAACTTCCCTTCGAGATACTCAAAATTATCCTTCAAAAGGGCCTTAGTGAATATGTCTGCAACTTGTTCTTTGGTAGGTACATATTCAAGTCTAACTTCATTCCTCAATACCTTCTCCCTTAGGAAGTGATACTTGATAGATATATGCTTTATTTTAGAATGCATCAATGGATTCTTTGAAATGTTTATAGCACTTGTATTGTCACAAAATATAGAGATAGGTTCATCACTTACCATACCTATGTCCATCAGGGTTTGCTTCATCCAAAGTACCTATGTACAGTAGGATGTTGTTGCAATATACTCTGCTTTTGTAGTGGATAAAGAAACTGAATCCTATTTCTTACTAAAACATGATACTAATCTTCCTCCAAGGAAGAATGCACCACCACTTGTACTCTTCCAATCATCTACACAACTAGCCCAATTTGCATCAATGTAGGCATTCAGAGTGAAATCATTGTCCTTCAGATACCATAGTCCATAGTCTGGAGTTCCTTTAAGATATCTGAATATCCTCTTCACAATTGTCACATGTGCTTCCTTAGGTTCTGCTTGAAATCTTGCAACTAAGCATATTGCATGCATGATATCAAGTCTAGTAGCAGTAAGATACAATAATCCACCAATCATGGATCTGTACACGCTCTAATCAACTTTAGCAAATTCATCATCCTTACTTAGCTTACATCCAGTTATCATGGGGGTACAAACTAGTTTGGAGTCATCCATTTTAAACTTCTTTAACAATTCCTTAACATACTTGGATTGTGAAATGAATATCCCTTTGTCAATTTGATTTACTTGAAGTCCAAGGAAGAAATTCAATTCACCAATCATAGACATTTCAAATTCTTTTTTCATCTCTTTAGCAAACATCTTATACATACCTTCATTTCCACCAAAGATGATGTCATCAACATATACCACAACTATCAATATCTTGTTGTTCTCAATCTTGAAGTAAAGATTGTTGTTTGCGGACCCTTTATTGAATCCTTGCTTTGTCAAGTATTTATCTAGTCTTTCATACCAAGCTTTGGGAGCTTGCTTAATTCCATATACTGCCTTCTTTAATTTAGAAACCATGTTCGATTTGTCAAATAGTTGAAAACCTTCTGGTTGCTCCATATACACTTCTTCTTCCAATTCTCCATTTAGAAATGCAGACTTGACATCCATCTGATATACTTTGAAGTCTTTATAGGCTGAAAATGCCAAGAACATCTGAATGGCCTCCATTCTTGCTATTGGTGCAAAAGTTTCTTCAAAATCTATTCCTTCAACCTGTGAATATCCTTTACATATAAGTCTTGCTTTATTCCTTACCACTTCACCATCTTCATTCAACTTGTTTCTGAATACCCATTTAGAACCAATTACATTCTTGTTTGAAGGTCCAGGGACTAGTTCCCATGTCTCATTATTCTCTATCTGTTGTAGTTCCTCTTTCATTGCTCTAACTCAACTTTCATCATCGCATGCTTCATTTACAGTCTGGGGTTCTATCTTAGAAAGTAAACATAAGTTTACCTCAACCACTTTGCTTCTTGTCTTCACTCCTTCACTTTTTTCTCCAATTATTTGTTCCTCCAGATTATTTTTCTGAACATATTTAGGAGCCTTAGGTGCAGGTTTTGAAGTTTCTTCTTGTTCATCACTTTGTTCTTTCTCTTCCTTTTCTTCTTCTTCTTGTATTTGCACACAGATTAGATCATTAGGTTCAACTTCAGTTATTTCTACTGGTCTATACATAGCTTCATGAACCTTTATATTAGTAATTTCAATTATTTTCCTCGGTCTCTTATTAAAACATCTATAAGCCTTGTTGTTATTTGAATATCCAAGGAAAATTCCTTCATCACATCTAGCATCAAACTTTCCAATATTTTCTTCATCTCTTCTAATATAACATCTACTTCCAAATACCTTAAAGTATTTAACAGTAGGAGTCTTACCAGTCCATAACTCATAAGGGGTCTTAGTACTGCTACCTCTTATTTGAACTATGTTAAGAATGTAAACAATAATGTGGATTGTTTCTCTCTAATACACATCAGGAACATTGGCTTCTTTCATCATAGTTTTGGCAGCCTCTTGAACAGTCCAGTTCTTTCTTTCCACAACTCCATTATGTTGAGGGGTTCTAGGAGCAAAGTAATGTCTTTTTATACCATGCTCTTCATAGAATGTATTGAACTCACCAGATGTAAATTCTCCACCTCTGTCAGACCTTAAGCATTTAATTTTTAAGTTTGTCTCATTTTCTACTCTTTCCTTAAACACTTTGAATCTATCAAGAGCCTGAAATTTTTCTCTAAGAAATGTAACCCATGTCATCCTAGAGTAATAATCAATCAAGAGCATAAAGTACATGTCACCACTTAGGCTTCCTATTCTAGTAGGACCATAGAGGTCTGTATGAATTAATTCTAGCATTCTGGTAGATGATTGATCCTTTCCTTTAAAATTATTCCTTGTTTGTTTTCCCATCTGACAACTTCTGTAGATTGAATTTGAAGGCTTTGTGATTCTAAGCAGATCTCTGACAACTTCCATAGAACCGATCCTAACTAGATTATCAAAATTCACATGTCCCATCCTCCAATACCAGAGCCAGCTCTCATTAATTTGAGAAACAAAACACTAACCATCACCACCCTTAAGTTGATAGATGTTTCCATGAGTTCTTCTTCCAGTTGCAACCGCAATTCTGGATCATTTTCTGATCTCACAAGTGTTATCCTGAAACACAAGCTTAAAACCTTTGTTGCACATTTGTCCAACACTTAAGAGGTTATGCCTTAAGCCCTTTACATAATAAACATCGCCAGTATTATGTTTTCCATCAAAGCTAGTTGTTCCTTTACCAACAATCTTAGCACCAGAGTCATCTCCAAACATAACTATTCCTACATCATACTTCTCAAGTTTGGTAAACTTACTCTTATCTCCATTCATATGATTTGAACATCCCCTGTCAATTACCCAAAATTCTTCATCTTATCTGGCATGAAAAGCAGTTACCAGAGTACCTTCTGATTCATCCTTCTTACTCTTCGAACCAGATTCTTTTGCACATATTCCATGGTTAGTAGGTACAACTTTCTTTTCCAAGGCTAGAAACAAACATTCATCTTTATCTTCCTCAAGGTCAGATTCATCATCAAAAATTCCAACATCTTCCTTAACATAATACAACTTCTTGAAATTCCTATCCTTTTTATCCTTGTAATTATTGTTATTATCCATATTCTTCTTTTGTGTAGCTCTATTAGGACATCTTGATGCATAATGACTAATATTTCCACAACTGAAACATTTAAAGGGTAACTTACCTATGTATTTACTAGTACCTTTCTTCAATCTCCTTGTGAAATTTGCTTCTAAGTCTTCTGAATCTTCATCATCCAATTCATCTTCTATCTTCATTGCTTTAAAGGCTATTTCAATCTTCTCCTTATCTCTTGTAAATTTTCTCATCTCGAATGCAATCAGGACACCAAATAGATGCTCCTTAGTAAATGTCTTCGGATCATACTATTCTTCAAGTGTAGATACTTTGTCACTGTAATTATCCGGTAAGGTCATCAAGATCTTTTCAATTATATCTTTATCTGACATGGTACCACCTTGATTCTTGATTTATGTTGCTATAAGTTCAACTCTTTGATAATAACTTGCAATTTCTTCTCCCTTTTCCATTCTCAAGTTCTCAAATTTTCGCTTAGCAGTTAGTTTCCTTGACAACTTTACTCTATCATTTCCTTCATAAATGTCTTTCAAATTTGTCCATACTTCTTGAGCAGTAGGTAGAGAAATAATTTTTGTTCTTTCAATTTTAGATAAAGCACTAAAGATAGGATACCTTGATCTTTGATTCTCTTTAAAATCTGCAACCTCATCAATAGAGGAAGGACCAGCTTTCGGTATCACATACTTTGTCTCCACAACTTTCCAGGTGTTGAAATTTAGTGAAATTAGATAACTTCTCATTTTCTCTTTCTAGTCACTATAATCAGATCCATCAAAAATAGGAATCTGCAACTTGTGTGCCGTCTGAACTACCCCAAGCAGTTAAGCTTTTCACCAAGGAACCAGAGCTTTGATACCAATTATTGAAATGCACAAGACAACTGAGAGGGGGGGCGAATTAGTTGGATCAAATATTTTTACTTATAAACTTAATCTTTTCACCTTAACTTCAATCTGCTATTAAGTGTAAACATGAAATGCAAATAACAAAAAGCAAACACCTGAGACACCAGATTTATGTGGAAAACACAATGAGGGAAAACTCACAATATAGTAGTAATGCAATACCAGATACAAAGGCTCATTGGCAGAGGGCTCACTACCCAAATACAAAGGATCACTACCCAGATTAAGGGCTCACTACCTTGAGAAGGACTCACTATCCAGATAGGAGGCTCATTGCCTACAAAAAAAGAAGAAGATATAAATGAAGATCCACCACTAGGGTTCCACACATTCGCAACCTGATTAGAAGATTGTAGATGCCATCAGCTCATTGCTTTCAAGAATCTAACACCTTAAAGTACCGTTGCCTTAACTCACTTTTACACTCTCTTCTTTTCGTAATTGTTCGCCCACTTGCTCGATTTGTGGATGATTAATGGATGGATATTAAATTCACCACAACTTGATTTGCTTTTATACCATCTTCAACCTTGGAAACATTCACCAAGGTCGGCTATACAATTTCAAATTATAAATTCAAACTAGGTTGGCTACTCAACATTCCCGCGGTGGATAAGAATGAGAAATGACCAATTACATATTTAATTTAGGACCCAAACAACATCTTGAAGCTCACACACGCTTTCTCAAATCACTGCAAAAGCCAAATGTAACATGTAAACACTAGGCCGACCAAACCTAATGAAAACACCAATGATCTTTGAAGTACACACATCTCCAGCAAGATAATCACACATGGATCACTCAATACGCTTCACCAGTCATTTCACCATCTTTGAGAACACTTTAGGTACATCCATAACAATTACAACCAACTTCATTTTTAGATAATTCTTCACCAATCCAACCAGTAAAAACACAAGAGCTCTGGAGCGGATCTTCCGAAGCACCAAACTATAAGCAAATTTGTTAGAACACATGAACCATAAGAAATATTCATCGCCCATATTCGCAAGATCTAAAACCAGATATCAGAAGACTACGGAGCCAAAACATTTCTCCCAGTCTACAAACAAAAATTTCTACCAAACCAGTTCACACGCCGGTGAACATATCTTCTACTTTCCATCAAACCAGAAGTTGAAACTCGGGATATATGATCCATTAAAGCTTATGAACATACCTATAGATCCACATAGGCATAAGATCAACACAGGATAAATACATAGTACTATACCAGAGCACACTTAGAACACACCTTTAATTATGCTTTCATTATTTCTCAAATTTTCTCAAAAGCACTTGGCAAATACACAACTTACTCAACCTTAACTATGTTGACATCAATGACAACATTAATGATAACACCACCAAACACATCCATACTTGCAACAATTGCGTCATCCAAAAATCCAATACAAGAGGATTCTCATCATATATTAGCACATCTTCTAGTTGATTTGCTATAACTTGCCCTTTGGTCACTTTACTCTCTACATATTCTATGTCAAACTCACTAAGGATCATGACCCGTTTAGTCATTCGGCTTGTGAGAGTTACTTTTGATAATAAGTACTTTAGTGGATCCACTTTTGAGATAAGCTTAACTTGATGCCTAAGCATATAGTGTCATAGTTTTTTTGAAGCAAACACTATTGCTAGACATGCTCTTTCAATGGGATTATAGTTAAGCTCGTAGCCCACTATTGTATAAATAATGTAGTAAACCACTCTTTCTTTTCCCAACTCATCATGTTGTGCTAAAATAGCTCCTAGTAATGTTATTGTTGCTGAGATGTACAAGATCAAAGGTTTGTTTAGAATCAACGACATCAATATTGGTGGCGATGCAAGATAGACTTTTAACTATTGGAAGGACTATTGGAATTTGTTGTCCCATTTGAATGCTACATTTTTATGGAGAATATGTGTGAATGGGTGGTATTTATCGGCCATCTATGCTAAAAAACTTCAAATGGATTGCAACTTTCCTTGTAGACTGCGAAGTTGCTTAAGAGTTTTAGGTGGAGGCATATCTATAATCACCTTGAATTTGGTGAGGTCCACTTTGATTCCTCTTCGAGATATTATGTATCCTAATAATTTTCCATAAGTGACTCTAAAGACACATTTCTTCAAATTAAGCCTTACCTGATAATTTTCCAAGCTATCAAAAATTTTAGCTAGCACTTCAAGATGACCTTTCCTTGTTAAAATTTTTGCTAAGATTTCATCCACGTAATCTTCCATGATTGTATGAAAATGTCACAAAAAATTACTGTCATTTCTCCTTGATAAGTTGCTCCTAAATTTTTAAGACCAAATGGCATGATGTTCAAATAGTATGTACCCCATGGGCATGTGAATGTAGTCTTATGTTGATCCTCTTGCGCTATCCTTATTTGTTTATATTTGAAAAATTCATCCATAAGAGACAACATCTCATGTCCAGACATGAGATCTACTATAATGTCGATGTTAGGTAACATAAAGTCATCCTTAGGACATGCCTTGTTGAGATATCTAAAGTTTGTACATATCTTGATGCTCCCAATGGGTTTTGACACTGGTACAAGGTTTGAAACCCACTTAGGGTATTTGATAGATCTAATGAAGCCCACATCTAGCAACTTTTGTAGTTCCACTTTGACAAGTAGTGCTATTTGAGGATGCATTTTCCTTAGCCTTTGTTTTACTGGTTTCACATCAGGATGCACCGTTAGATAATAAAATACTAGTGATGTATCCAATCCTAGCATATCTTCATAATACCAAATGAATTTGATCTATTTTTCCTCCAAGAAGGTTACAAAATTGTGTTGCTCTTCTTTATCTAGAGATGCAACATAAAATATGATTTGAGGTTTGTCAACTATCCCAACATTGATAGATTGTGCTTCTTACTCTAGCACTGCTAATTTTTCTTGACCGGTAGCAATATCAGGGAGGTTGATTCCTTCATCCTTAAGCACCTTTGAGAGGTTTTCTCCTCCAGTTACATCCTTTCTTTTTACATTTTCTTGATCTGAAAGCACCACTTTATGGTTTTTGCTAGGGAATCTTTTATAGATTTTCACATATGTCATTTTGCGACTAAATCATTTGAGGTTCTCACCATAGCATGCTTTAGTATCAAGTTCTATGTTAAACCCTTCTTTGTGATCTCCTAGAGGGATGCCTTCTCGTAGTCCCATGAATTCAACAATAGCTTCATCATTTTTGAACAAATCAAGAATAGGTGCTTGTTGTCGGTCCCAATCAGTAAGTTAGGGATAAATAAGTGGGAGGCTATTATTTTCAATAGATGGGGTGAAGGATAAGGTTGTGATAGTATATATTGAAGCATTTTCAAATAAGCATGTCATGCACATAGGAGAGTCTTCGATGTCATCATCACTAGCTGTATTATCCAAGAGAGAAGTTACAACTTCCTCAGTAGAGACACCCTCGATGATAGGTTACATTTTGTTGTGAGCCATACCCAAGTTCTTTATATTTCTTTTGCTTTTCTAGGATGATTGGTTCTCGGATGCCTTGCAGATTTAGACCAAGTCCACTGTGACCTATGAATCCCATGCTCTTGATCATTTAGAACCCTTTGTTATTTTGATCAATGAGAAAGAGGAGTTTCTTCTTGTTCTTCTCGATATACCCATTTAGAGAAATCTTCTTCATTTATGACTTTTTTGTTCAGTTCACCTCATTTTGAAAAGATGGTTGGTTTGAACTTGATTGTCTTATTTGCTTTGTTAATATGGTGAGGTTTCCCATATGTCTTCGATGAAAGAGGTAGTCTACATAGTAGGATTCTTTGCAGTTATATTCACCACAACCATTGTCTCATATTTGGACCTTGACTTTGGATGGTGTTTGATGAGATGTGGAGGAGGAAAATGTAGGAAGATGAATGCAAAGATTCATCATTGTTTGGGACTTGAAGTAGCTTGTGATACTTTTCTTCCATGCTTTTGTAGTAGTAGAGGTGTTTGAGGTCACCACAAATGGTAACCCCGATATTGTTATAGGGAAATTTAAGACATTAATGATATATGGATGAGATGACCTGCATGACACGTATCCATGGGAAGCCTAGGAGGATGTTGTAGAGCAACTCAAGGTCCAATACTTGACATCTTGTTTTGGTGATTGTGGGACCAAATTGAATAGGTAACTTTATGGTTCCATTTGAATCCCTTTCCTCATCATCATATGCTCTGATAGTTATACCCTTTTGCCTCTCAATTACTTCCTCAAAGTATCCCAAATGTCATACAATTTTAGAGTGAAGATGTTCAAGTTTGCACCATAATATATCAAGTCTCTCTTTATCTTGTGTTTATGGATGTAAACCTTGAGTTGTAAAGAATGATTATGATATGTTTGGGTTGGAAGGTCCTTTTCAGTAAATAAGAGACGATGAGCGGATGCAATATGCCCTATCATAGCTTAGAATATTTTGTATCGATATCAGTAGGTACAAATGACTATAAGAGATCCTTGTCTAAGACTTCTTTATGTGCAGGGGAAATCCTTAGAAGTTTTAGGATGGAGATTAGTACTGGGGTTATCTTAAGATGGTTAATCAAGCTATAATCAGTTGGATTTACTTTGGTTAGAACTTTTTCCTATGGAGGAGCTCCTTGGATAGTAACTCTCCCTCTTTGTGTGGTGACTCCACACTCAATTTTTTTTCCATGAATAGTAACAATGAAGATATGGTTATTTGCATAGTGTGTATGTCCTATGACATTATCATAGGAGTTCTTAACTTGGTTATACACTTTTGACTTACCAACATTTTTTCCTTTACCATGGTCAAGCATTGGATTCTTGTATATACCTATATCATTGTTTCCATAAGTTCCTGGTTGTTGTTCAATGTTCACTTCTCCTTGATTGATTAGGTCTTGGATGAGATTCTTAAGCCTCATATAGTTGGATGTTTTATTTCCATTAGTTCGATGGAATTTATAATGGTTGTTATCGTTATACCATGCGGGTTTAAACTATGGTTCCTTGTACTACCTGAGCTCTAGAAGCTTGATAAAACTTGATTGAACTAGTTTGTTTAAAACTAATTGGCTCCCCTAAGGGAGTGTATCTACATCTAGGAGCATTTTTAGGTCTTGGTGGTGGTGCTCCTTATGGAGGATTAGCGTTTTGGATTTCCTGTTGTTTGTTTGGTTGAGTTTCCATGTTTTGCACAAACTTTGTATCTACCACACCATCATTAGTAACATTTTTATTCTTGGACCATAAGTGTGGTTTATCATTAGAGGTTAATGGTTGGTCTTTATTTTCCTTGTAGATCTTTACTAGACCTTTAGCTATAAGAGCTCTTTCAATTGTGAGACCATTTTATATTAGTTCTTCAAATGTGTTAGCACATTGTATGCACAAGTGAAACCAACTTCCATGTTTAGATTCTAAACGAAGATGTCCACTTGTTGCTTCTCAGGAATATGACACTTATATTTGTTGCTTTGTGTCTCCATATTTGTAGAAAAGAGGCAAATATTTCTCCTTGATTTTTCTTGACGAAGTATAAGTCGTTTAAGGTGATTTCATGTTCAATTTTATAGGAGAAATGTGCTATGAACTTGTCTAGATGAGTTCTTGAAATGTTTTAATACTTGGTGAGAGGTGAGAGAACCATTTGATTGCTTGCCCACATAAACTCTGTGGAAATAGTTGCATGAGATAGGTATTGTTATATGACACCTCTAAACAAGCCACGTAAAATTCCCATATATGTTTTATTGGATCAACATGTCCCTTGTATTTATAAAATTTTGGTATTTCAAAATTATGAGGGATTGGTTTCATTGTTATGTTTCTGTCAAATTGGTAGGGACATAGATCTTGAAGAGCATATGATTTCTTTGTTGTTCCCATTTTTATATCATTGATATTTTAAGTTAAGCTCTGTATTTGTGATGTCAAATCTTGAGGGGGATTGTTTGGTGTTGGGTTACATGTGTTGTATTGGGGTATGGTAGATGAATTGTATGTGAGCTTTTGATTTGGAGGGACGTTAGACATCAAGTCATATGTGTTATAAGTGATGTTTTGGGGTTGTGAGTTTGTTTGATATTGATGATTTTGTTGTGGTGGATTTGTATCATATGAGTTATATTGGCATTGTGGTATGCTATGTTGTGGTTGGTAATGGAGGTATTGTTGATATTGGGGGTTTTGTTGTGGTGTTTGAGGTTGTTGTTGACATGAAGTATAGTGTTTTTGTGGCATTTGAGGTATATGTTGTTGTTGAGAGATGTATTAATGGGGTTGGAGATGTTGTTGTGGTGTTTGAGGTTGTTGTTGTTGATATGTTGGTTGATGTTGAGGCATTTGAGGTTGTTGAGGTGTAGGTTGGAATTGTTGAGGTTTTGGTTGATGTTGTTGAGGTGTAGGTTGATGTTGTGGATTTTGTGAGTGTTGTGGAATGTTAGGAACATTTGGGTGTATATTATGTGAAAGGGTAGGTTTTGTGAATGGATTTTTTCCATAATTGATTATGTTAGGATTTTGTGGATTTGGTATGCCTAGATTTGTGTTTGAAAATGGTAAGATGTTTGCATTTGATGGGTTTGGGTTTGTTTGATTACCTACGATTTGTCCATGGAATAATGAATTTGCATATTGTTTTGAAAAAGATAATGAATCCATGTCGAATGGAGTTACAATAGATTAAATTGACATGTTTGGTGGTGAAGGTTGTTGCATTTGTTATATGACATGATGCACCAAAGGTTCATTTTCATAGATTGGATTGCTAGATGTTAGTGAATGTGAAAGGGCTTGTCCCCTAAGCATATTAACGTCAAAATCAACAAATAGTTTATAACCTCCTTGTGTAAGTTTCAACATGTATAGATTAGGGTCAAAAGTAACAAGGCATCAAGTGCCCTAGCCAAAGATGGGTCTTGTTAAACTTTAAGGATTTGTTCCCCAAAAAACTAAATGAACTCTTCGTTTTTGTTGGTGATGTTTTTTATGACAATTCTTTGTTCTTGGGGTGTTTGGTGTTGTTTTTGGGGAGTACTATACTCTCTAGGATTGAATTTGACACCAGGCATTCCCATGGTTATTTCGATAGAACTTGTGGGTCTAGGTCCACTAGAACTACTAGGATTGGATTCCATATTTTTTATTATGTTGGGACCTCATTATAGGCATAAAACTTGTAATGATCCTATGAGATATGGATTTGGGTGATGTGTTTTTGGATGAATGTTTTGATTCAAAATTGATTTTCATAGAAAAACCTAGGTAGACTTAGACCACAATTTTGATGTTGATTGGATTGATGGAAGATACGACACCTCTAAGAGACAAAGTTTTAGACTAGATCTTGATTTTGATGTGTGTAGGTGATAATACTTGATTGTCCTAGATTGATGATTCTAAGCTAATGAAGATGATAATGAGTTTCACAAACTTAGTAGTAGACAATAACCAATAAGTAAGCTAACTCACAAACATTGACACTAATTTAACTAGGTTCTTGAAAGATGACTATTTTTCAAGCAAGGAGCTAAATTAGGAGCTAAGATATGAGATCTAAACCAAAGACATATGTCAAATGTTGTTTGTTGTTTTTGGATGATTTGTTTATTTGTTGGTTTGATGATGTCGATGTTTGGTCAAAAGATACTAAGATGTGATTCTAACAAGTCCAATGTGAATGGGTGAGATGGGATGAGTATAAAACATCTTACGTTGTTTCTTTGGATAATGATGATGACTACAAGTTTGTTTGCAACAGTTCTTTGGTCCTATACTAACTGTTAGTTGAATTTAGGAATTTGAGGTTTTAGCAATTTTAGAAAATTTTGACTAACAGTCAAACATGCCACTTGCAAAAGCATTGATTTAACTAGACAAAAGCATAACATTGCCCTAAGAAAAAGCGACTAGATTTTCAAAAGCATCAGGTTGTTTGTAAAAGTGCGATTGTATGATAGTCAAATGCATCACTGTTTGGATTTTAGGGTTTATGGCAGAGAGTTGTTTTGAGATAGAAGCATCGAGTTGCATAAACATGTCGATTTAAAAAGTCAAAAGTGATAATATGAAAAAATAGACACATAGAGATGCAAATAGAAGTGGTGTAAACTACATAAGCGCTATAGGATAATAGTCAACCACATCATTGTGACTCAGAGACTAGATTTTACAAGTTGAACCTAAATCTGTCTAGGGTTTTGAATTTTTTTGATTGTTTGAAGTATGATTTTAGTTTGTTTGATCTAGAAAGTGATAAAATACAACAAAGAATATCATGAAATACTGACTCCAAGGGTTTTTTAGGATAAGTTCACGAGCCTTTTTCAACAAGAGCTCGCTAATTGGTATCATAGGTGTTTGAACAATGAAGACACACCAAAAATACACAAATTAGCTAGTAGTAGAACATGTGTATTAACTTAGTAGAGGCCCACCTTCCATAGCATTAATACATTCAATTGAACAATTAACTAGGGTATGATAAGGTCATATACCACCTTACCACCCCTTTCCTTAGAAGGACTAGGTCTAACAAGGAATTGTCACCTCAACATGAGTAAAGTACGTGGTGAGTAACTTTAGGCATGATACTATACCTTGCATTCTTCTAAGCCAATGACTGATGGTCTTAAAGGCTACTAATAAACAAGGTTCATAGTGGGGGATCAGTGAACAGTGAACCCGTCTATGGTTGCTTGAGTTGAGGGGGGTCTCCCCTCTCCTCCTCACCTATACAAGTCTCAACAGATCGAGGGTCTTGAGGCTTGGATTATAGGATGTTGGTCACACCTTGGAGTATAAATTTTATTCTCGCCCCTTTGTATACCCCACCCAAAAATATGGTTGATGTCGACCTTGAGGTGATGAAATCTTTAAGTAGGCCCCCTACTTGAATTAAATGGTAATGATGGTGCTTTTGATTCCCAAGATCATTCTTTGGAGTCACGAGGGAAGAGCATACACATACAATCACAACTCAGGTGTACAAATTTTTTTACAAACTAATGGTTTTTTTGATCTCCAAGATTACACATAGGGAAAGAAGAGAGCATACACACCGCTAGCCTACTAGACAAGACAAAAAAGTTCTTTTTAATGCACCAAATTCAAATATGAAAGTTGTCTTGTTCAATTTTAATGCACCAAATTCAAATGTGATAGTTGTCTTGTTCAATTTTAAGCACAAAATTGAAATATGATAGTTGTGCATTCAATTTTAAGACCAAATGGGAATGTGATAGTTGTGGGTTCAATTTTAAGCACCAAATTGAAATGTGGGAAAAAAAAGAAAACCCTACAAAGAAAACTTGTTAGTAGTTTCTTAATCTTGGTCTTCTCCAAAAGTTAGCCATAAGTTGCACAAATGCATTAGTTCAAAAAGATCAAAGAACTAGGCACACATTAAGGTTAGATAATATGAAAGCATAGAAATAAAAGTGTCATTGTAACTAAAACAAAAGCATCGATTTACCTCAAACACATCACTTTACCTCAAATGTGCTGTTGTAATTTGTCAAAAGGGTCGAGTCATAACATAAACACTAAGTCGTAACATATGTGTTGCTATAACCCGTGAGGACAAAAAGATAAACACGTTAGTCAAAAGTGTTGGAATATAGAAAAAGCATCATTATCTTTTGATAAAAGCGTCAAAACATGACAAAAACATTAGTGTAGGGAAAATAGAAGCATTGCTCTACTGCAAAAGCATCTCTGTTACCTATAAGTCAATAAAAACTCGAAAGTGTCAATTTAGGGACATGGGTCCCATTGAGTGTGCCAAAATGTCATAGGAGAATAATGGGCAATGGTTAGAAAGCATAATCAAAAGCATTTAGGGTTAGTAAACACTAAGATCAAGAAAGAAAGATCAATTACACCCATACTCAATGGAATCATAAAGCAATGCTTGAAAGATAACAAAACAAATTGATAATTTAATTCAAAAGATTAACAATAAATAAATTTAAAAATATTTTTAGTTCAATTATAGGAAGTGAAAATATAAAAATAAAAGATAAACATTCTTTTATTTTTCAACCCCCACTTTTCTTCTTGGTTTCTCATGCCCTCCGAACCTTAACCCCTCCTTTTAATCCTGCCTAGTATGCTAACAATTTAATAATTCTCTCTTCTCTTGTCTTGCTCTCTTGATGATGGATCATGAAGTTTGATTCAAAACATTGAGATAGCAAAAATCTTACACAGTTAAATCTAGAAGATTTTTACACTAAGAATTCAAAAGATGTCAAACATTGCAAACTTATAATCCCATTGTTGGATTATGCCCCATTGATATGCGGATTTCTCTATTATGCATAACCTATGTTGCAAAATCTTGGATTGATGATCCTGGTTCACAAAAAGGATGCTCAAATGCTCAAATTTCTCTCAAAAAAAATCATGAATTCCTTATGAGAATTGTGAATGATTTCGATGGAGGTAAAGGCTTCTTTTATAGAAATGCAGATATCTGATCAACGGTGGAGATTGAAGATCAACATTTGAGAGTGAATCAGGGAGATCAAGGGATGAAAATGAACGAGAGCTCAAAATATTCCCAATTTCAAGAAAATTGATTAAAGGTATTTTGTAGGGAAGATATTTTCATTTTTTTACATACTAACTTTCTTATCTAAAATATGATCACACATTTATTTCAACATTTCTATGAATTTCATATACTATGCACTCTATTTTTATGCTCATTTTCATAGAATTTAGAATTAAACCTCATATAGTTTATTTAAGAGGTTATTTTCTTAATGCATCTCACTTATAATGTAAACATAAAAAGAAGAAAAGATTAAATTGATAAATGTGTCCTCTTACATCACATATACCAAAAGTAATAGAAATACAAATCTACATGGAATGTACACAAAACTCTTCAAAGTGTCATTAAAAAGACATCTCAAATTGTCTAGTCATCACACATTAGAAGAAGATTATACAAAGACAATATATACACCATATGTTGTCAACACTTCTTCCTCTTCTATAACCACCAAAAAATAGTGCTTCTATTGATATAACACTAGAAGAAGATTATATTAATTGTTTTATCACCATTTATACTTGACAATCCAAATATTGATCTATTGACTAAACTATAATTTTTACATATTTTTCAAATTTTTAAATAATTTTATATAATATATAAAAATTTGTAAATAAACATATTTAAAATCTATTGTAAAAAATTAAATAAATAAAAAATCCCATTTCATATAATAAATTTTCTACACATAAGATTTATTACATTTTACCCTAATAACATCAATAACATCAAGAACCATTATGCCTTATATAACTGTTAATTTATTCCCTTACCCTAAATATTTAGGGTACGATGAAATAACCTAAAGAGTGACCTCCTCAAAAAAAGTGTTTAGATTGTTGCATTTAATAAAAACGCCTGGCTTTTTTTTTGGGTTTGAAAGTTCTTAGCCCGTCCGTTCAAGAGAAAACAAAAACCAACTTCTGTCAATCTTGTTCTCAATCTAAATCCTTTTAGTCAAGCAGTTCCTTGGCTGAAATTTGAGATGATGATGTATTGCTCTTAAACACTGGAAAATCCAATGTTTGCGACATTGCCAAACAATCTCTATATAAATTGCTTGAAACAATGTTAACAACACGAAGGCTACTTTGCCGGGCTTGTAAATTCACATCTTGTATTAAAACCCTGATAAAACCTACCAGAGAAGTCGATTCAATTCCCCAATTCAATATAAAACAACTCGCAGACAATGCTTTCTATTGCTCTTCCTCGGCATTTATAGGGAGAATACCAATCAGGTTTTGCAGCAGCGCTTCTGTCATTGAGACGGTAGATTGGAACCAGAAGTGGTCCCCCGTGGACGCATGTGAGGAATCCAACATTGAAGCACATGATAAGAACCAAGGAACTTATATTACAGTTAAGGCATACTTGCTGGGCACGAGGTTAGTGTTTGTGCTTCTATTTGGGAAATTTGATCTGATTTTCTTTGAGTTATTATTCCCTAGATTCTTTTCAAGGGTTTTATAAGCTAACTGTTGCGTATCTGCAGTGTGGACTTGAAAGGTTTGCAAACGGAGCATCTGTTCGATGTGGTTCCGCCCAATTCTCGTAGCGCCAACAATGTCGTGCTGAGGGTGTCGTCCAATAACATGCTTGAATATTCTTCTACAAAAACTGTAAGTGCACTGGTTTTATACAGTTGATTTAGGTGAGGGCGTTAAAAAGCAAGAACACTTTCCAGTAATCGATATTTTAAACGTATATATTGTTTTGACTTGGTAATTTCCCCTTTGGCTTCACCTAGGACTTCAACCCAGCCTTTTCCACTGTGTTATGCCACACCCATTGAATTGATGCAATATTTTCATCCAATTTCAACACTTGATCATGTCTTATAGAGCCCCTCTTTGGAAACTCAATTGCTTTTACTACCTGAGCTCATCTTATTTGACTGTTCAAATTTTTGACTATAGTGTATTCTACCAAGTCTTGTAGTTGCTGAAACATTCTTATGCATATACTGTGCATTTCCGCGGGTAGTTGGTTCATAATCAGTGACAGTCTAGTAAATTGGTTTACTGCTAAAAAAATCTAATGCCAACAAAAAAATAAATTTGTGGTTCCGCTGTTAAGTAGAATATGCAACTAGATGGTAATTTTTTGTGATTTGGATGCTATTTGTAGCTGAAATGTTTGAGAAGGATCGTGGGAAGATACAGCACTAAATTTTGTAACTATTCACGGTTAACATTGAAAACGTTTGATTATTGGTCTTTAATGCAGCACCAACCTGTAAGGGTTTTAAGCATACTACACACAACATACGCATGATGGATCCTTGGCAAAATCAATTCCAATTCAACACAATCGAAATGTCTGGGCACAAAACTGTAAACGCAACATTGCAGATTTCTGCATTGTAAATGACGCAATAAAGATATATAATGTGGGAATAATTGGTTGATTCTAAAATATTTTCAACATGACTTTATAAAGCCGTGCTTTCCATTAAATAACCACATATGAAATCCTTATGGGAAACTAACTTTCCACACTCTACTGACCACTAACAATATCTAACTTCCTAACTATTCTAATATCACTTATTATTCTAACAAAATGATGTAATACTAACAACTAACATTGACTTATTACCTACTAATACTGTTGATGTTTTGCAGCTATGGTCTGCACTTCATCGCACAAATTCCAAGGAGAAAGCAAATTAAATGTATAGCCATTCGGCTATTTAACTTATAGCATACAATAAACATAAAAGAAGAAAGGGCCGACCCTATTATCTATTATTGTTTGGGCCGACCTCATTTATATTTTATCTTTTATTTGTTTCACTAAAGAGGCCGACCTAAGTGAAACGGCACCTTGTGATGTATATATGCAAGGTCACTTTGTCATTGTAAAGACATTGAATCTCAAACAAGTTCGCACTATTCTTCATGAGCAGAATTCGCAGTCCTAGAAGAAGTTCATACTTAATCAGCAGATCATCATCTTCTAGCAGCAGATCATCATTTTGTAGCAGCAGACCGATTTCAAGGAGAAACATATTCATTCCTATCTTTGCATCTAGGAGAGGTGCTATTATTCATTGTATCAAATTCGACATTGTGTTGGACCTGAGTTCAAGCAGATTTCTGCTCTTATTCCTTCAATATATAAGAGATATATTTGCTGGGTTTTTCTCCCTCAAGAGGAGGGTTTTCCCAGGGTATCTTGTTGTGTTCATTGTCTTATGTGTTGCATTTCTTTTGTTAAATTGATTATCTAATCTGATCTAAGAAACACTAACATGGTATCAGAGCGGGTGTGAAAAGATCGTGATCAGATTCAGATCTGTTGTTTGCAATCTTCATTTTTTCAGTCTATATTCTAAATTTCTCAAGATGGTGAACGGTCTGAAAATCGAGGATAGACTCGAAGGGATCTCGAACTACACATCATGGAGGTTCAGGTTCATGTTGACCTTGGAAGAAAATGATTTGGCTGAGTTTGTGAAAACAAAAGTTCCCGAACCTGAAGGGGAAGAAGAGAAGCTGCAATGGAGGAAGAAAGACACTAGGGCAAAGAAAGCATTGGTTGATTCCGTCAAGGATCATATTGTACCAATTATCTTCAAGTTAGATACAGCAAGAGAGATGTTCAAAACATTGGAAGAGATGTACGAAATCAACAACACCAGTCGTGTCCTAGCCTTGAAGCAACAGCTACTTCACATTAAGATGGCGGAAGAAGAGTTTGTCATCACCTACTTCATGAAGATTTCCGAACTGAGAGATCAACTCTCTACCATTGGTCATGTTGTTGATGACAAGGATTTGACCATGATTGCTCTCAATGGTCTTCCGCTTTCATGGGAAGCGTTCATTCAAGGAATCAGTGCAAGATCTGAACTTCCCAAGTTTGATCGATTGAGGATTGACTGCATTCAAGAGGAGTCAAGACTAACAGCAAGGGGGATTGGTCAAAGTTCTAAGAATGAAGATCTACATGTTCTCGCCTCTCATTCATCTAAGAAAGGAAAAGTTTGGAAGAAAGGATTCTTTAAAAGGAATCGAGATAATGGGTCAGATGGTGCTCCTGCATTCAAGAAGAAGTGGGACCTCTCTCGTGTTCAATGCTTTAAATGTGACAAATTTGGTCACTATGCGAGGGATTGTCCTACCAGGCCTAATCAGCATGCTTCATTTGCGGATATGATTGAGATCTCTCCCCAAAATGATTCTAGTGAATTTCTACTCTAGTCATGGGCCTATGTTCAAGCTGTGAAGGTTGTGTACTAAGCGCAAGAACAACATATCATACGGTGTCCACTCTTCTAAAAATTTAAGAGATAAGTATTCTTTGTTTTTTTTTGTATTTACTATTCTAGGGTAAAATTCAATTTGTTGAGTTATGCAATTCTGACATTATTTACTTAGGATTATGTGTGACTAGTAAATAATGATCACTGTAATAAGATTCTTTAGATTTATTCATTGCAAGTAGGATCATGCCAATTTGTGAAGGTTGTCCTTTATTTTACTGAGATTAGCTCTTCTGTGAAATTGAAAGAAAGACATGTCATGATTAATGAATTAATTATCTATTACTCAGGAGATTTTGAAATCCATGAGATAAGTATTACATGGTTGAATAATGTTCATAAATTGTTTTGTAGTTATTAGTTCATGCTCTAACATTGAGACAACTTGAGCATCAAGCAATCTGCATCTGGAAAGATTGGATATCGAAGTCATACTGAATGGAGAAATGATCAAGCTTGGAGTCATAGCTTGCAATCATTGGGCTACATTGATGACTGAAGATATCTCTTGAAGTCAATGTACCTTTCAAGTCATCATTGTATTCAAACTATGAAGGCTACAGACTGATATGAGCTCAAGTACAACGTATCACACTATGTCCAGCATGTGGACCTATCAGAATAGTTAAAAAGATAAGTATTCTTTGGTTGCTGAGTTATATCATTCCTTGGATCTTGTAATTAAGAGAGATAGTAGATTCTCTTGAATTGTGTTGTGTTCACTAGCATAAGATCTGTGGAAAAATTTCATTCATGACATAACTTGTACAATTCTAATCTTGATATTTCTTTGGATAATTATGGACTGTTGGTAATCTCTATCTAAAATGCTTCCTGGACAGGTTTAGGGAGAAGAAGATGATAAGAGATTACTTAGTGATGAAAAGCTTGAGGCATCTTGTGAAAAAGTCATGTCAACCAAAGAAATGATCAAGAGGGAGTAAACACTAGAGGGACTGAGTTGGTGGCTAGAGGGAGTACATCTCCAGAAGTCTTCCTTGCAATCTCTGAAGCCAGGATCGAGAGGGAGTCTCAGTATCAGTGTTCCTTTGTTTAATGCAATTCTCTGTTGAGAGAGAGTTGAGGTGCAAGCCCTTGATAATGCAATTCTCTGCTGAGAGAGAGTTGAGGTGTAAGCCCTTGATAATGCAATTCTCTGCTGAGAGAGAGTTGAGGTGCAAGCCCTTGTTAATGCAATTCTCTGCTGAGAGAGAGTTGAGGTGTAAGCCCTTGAAAATGCAATTCTCTATTGAGAGAGAATTGAGGTGAAAGCCCTTGTTTCCACCCTCTGGGAGAAGCTATGGTGGATGTCATGTGTGTGACTCCATGACAGCATCACGTGAGGGAATCCGTGATGATTTTTTATTTTGTGCTTATGTATCACTCTCTGGGAGAGCCATGGTAAAAGTCACGTTGAGGTGACAACATCACATTGAGGTGATATTCTATTTTGTTTTCATTCTAATATGATGTGTCTTGTGCAGATGGAAGTTCATCCCTAGCTGAGAGGGAGTGTTGATGTTTTGCAGCTATGGTCTGCACTTCATCGCACAAATTCCAAGGAGAAAGCAAATTAAATGTATAGCCATTCGGCTATTTAACTTATAGCATACAATAAACATAAAAGAAGAAAGGGCCGACCCTATTATCTATTATTGTTTGGGCCGACCTCATTTATATTTTATCTTTTATTTGTTTCACTAAAGAGGCCGACCTAAGTGAAACGGCACCTTGTGATGTATATATGCAAGGTCACTTTGTCATTGTAAAGACATTGAATCTCAAACAAGTTCGCACTATTCTTCATGAGCAGAATTCGCAGTCCTAGAAGAAGTTCATACTTAATCAGCAGATCATCATCTTCTAGCAGCAGATCATCATTTTGTAGCAGCAGACCGATTTCAAGGAGAAACATATTCATTCCTATCTTTGCATCTAGGAGAGGTGCTATTATTCATTGTATCAAATTCGACATTGTGTTGGACCTGAGTTCAAGCAGATTTCTGCTCTTATTTCTTCAATATATAAGAGATATATTTGCTGGGTTTTTTCTCCCTCAAGAGGAGGGTTTTCCCAGGGTATCTTGTTGTGTTCATTGTCTTATGTGTTGCATTTCTTTTGTTAAATTGATTATCTAATCTGATCTAAGAAACACTAACAAATACTAATCATAATGTGATATTTTCAACAGTCCTGCCTTATTACATCACTTTGAATAAAGGTAGGAACGCTAGCACTAGACTGGACACAGCAGCCCAAATAAACACTTGATGAACCAGGACACACATGCACAACTCACCAAGGTGTCACAGTAACCAGTACACACCTAACTGCACTTGTCAATGGATGTCTTGGTTATCCATTCAAAATCTCATGCACAATACAAGAGAACAAATCCCAAATCGAGAGGTCAAAGCCCTCCTTTGAGAGCACAAACTCCTCCAATGCACAATGAGAAAACATTTTTCCACTGAGAGTACACCCTACTCTGAGATTACAAATCCCTCCTCTAGGGCCTAGCGGGAACAAATCGCTCCTTAAGTTTTAGTAGGAACAAATCCCTCCTTCAGTGTACAATAAGAACAAATCCAACAATGAGAGAATTCCCTTCTTTGAGAGTATAAACTCTCCTTGATTTGAAAGAGGACACTAAATGAAGAGCGGGTGCCTCTCAAGCAATGTATCATCTCCTGTTGAGAAGCTGACTTGAGATGGAAAAATGCCTCCATCCTCCTGTTCCTCCAAACTCCTCTGATCTTTTTAAGTTCTATCTGCCAAATGCATTATTGGAGACATGAGTATAGTTTAAGCATCAAATATGCTATCATGTGTGTCCACGTACAAAAAGAGGGTGTCAGTTTGACTGATAATGCACCCCTTACAATGAGCTTTCCCAAAAATGTGATAAGATGTCTCCAAAACTAAAAAACAACATCAGAAATGGATTTGGAAGGTGCCAAAACATTCAATTGAACTGGTTACACCCCTATCTCTGTTCAAAACACCTATTACATAGAGCATATATGTAATTGAATGCATGATTTAAAAGTACCCTTTTATGTATTGAAGTTGTGATCTTCTTGCATTAACAATGACCTAAGCACCAATTCATATACATAGATGCATGACCTGTTTTGTAAATTATCAGAGATAATAATATTAACATAAGATCCAAGAATAAATAGATTACAATGAAAAAGATCCAATAATCACAGAGACGTGATTATAGAGTTAACTGAGAGAAAGAGATAATCACGGGGATGTGATTATTGACTTTAATGAAAGAAACAGAAAGCAAACTAACAAAGATAACTAAGAGAGATGAGCATTAGAATAGGTATGGACTATAGTTCTAATACCCTCCCTTAATGCTTAATCTATCAACTAAAAACTAAGTCTACACATATTGTGCTGGTCGTCAAAATGCAAAGTGTGCAGAATCCTTCTGCTCCCTCTGCTCAGTCTGCTCCGCTACGTGAGCACTTTACTGAGATGCTTCCTGGTTGGATTTCTTATCAGCCAACCGCTTTCTGCAATACCTCTGTATATGACCAATCTTCCCACAGTAATGGCAAGTAAAAGACTTTTTGGAGCCCTCCTCCGAATCGCCTCGTCCTTTCTGCTGAGTGGACTTGCCTTTGCCAACATCCTTGGCAGTAAATGCTTGTTCAACAGTAGGAGACTCACTGCTGCTCTCAAACTGCTTTTTCCACCGATCCTGCTGCAAAAGCTTGTTGCACATCTCATCAAACTTCAAGTCAACATTGGTGGATGTAACGTTGAGCGTTTCGATGAAGTGCTCGTAGGAACGTGGCAAACTTTTCAAAGTGATCACCACCATATCCTCTTCTTCTACCTTACGACCAATGGCCTCCAATTGATCGCGAATATTTTTTACTTTCATCAAGTGCTCCTGCAAAGACACTTGATCATCCATCATAATAGAAAAGAGCATATTCTTCAGAAAGAAAGCCCTTCCCTTGTCTGAGGTCTCATGAAGATCTTTCAAATGCTTCCAAATCTCCGCAACTGATTTACCAGAAGGTATTTTTGGTAACATGTCATCGGCGATAGATAATTTAAGAAGCATGACTGCCTCTCAATTACTTCCATCATACTTGTCCTGATCCTTCCCAACAGCAGTGGGACGAACTTCTGTACCAAGAACAAGTGCACCCAAACATTGGTACTCAAAGATGGTAAGCATCCTCTGCTTCCACGTGTTGTAATTCTTTCCATTGAACCTCTGCGAACTTTCCAACATAATATTGGACAAGGATGCCATCCCTCCTGTTTTCCAAAGCACGAAAAAAAAACGAGGTAACACTGTGATCAATTGGCACAACTCACGATTTGTCAAAAATCGTCTTGAAAGAGGCTCAAAAACTCAACAAATTTTTTATAGAAAAATAATTTTCCAAAAATCTGTGTAAATTTTTGAAGATTTTTTTTTCAAAAAACTCTCAGCAACTTTTTATTTTCCCAAAAAATTGTCAAAACTGGCTTCTAGAAATTTTGTTTCAAACAGCCATGAAAATTACCAGGCATGAATCCCAAGGTTTGCAGATGGACCGCTCCAGATAAAACAGAACAAGTGACTCCAGAAAGATGTCTAAAGCAAAAGAAAATCACTTCCAGCTAAAGACAAATTCTTCAAAATCGATGCCTCTTTAAAGCAATACCCACACAATCCCGTGCAGAGAAGACGCACAACCACCAACTCTAGAAAAAAGATGTGGTTGTCTGAATGCATGCACAATCACGAATTCCAAATCCCGTGCGCGCACACAAAACAACGTCATAGAGAAGGCAGATACAAAGTGATTTCACAGAATCACTCTAGGCAGTTGTGCGATACCAGAATAACAACTCTTCATAGAGATACAAAAATTCGTCGCTAGCACTAGATATGAATATTCGTGCGCGCAAGGATGGAATGTCCGTCGCTTTGAAGAGCGTTGCGAGCACACAGAAAGACCAGATTACAAATTGCGCCAATGATCACGCACGAACGGAAGAATAGAACTACGCACAAAGAGCAAGCCGTCACTCGAATTGGAGATGACTCTTGGGAATGCAAGGAGCCACAAATACGTCTCCACAGACGTTCGACGCACAGAAACAAAGGAAAATAAATCCATCTCTCAAACACGATAACCAGATCACGGGAAGCGCTCACACGAGAAGAGATCCCGATCACCCTAGACGCACAAGCATGAAGTGATATGAAACGCGAACAGGATGAGACATGACCACAAAGATTTCTCACATCATGACCCGACTAGCATCAAGTTCAAGCACTCACGGAAAAAAATTCACCCGATCGATTGGCTCTAATACCATGTTTCGTAAATTATCAGAGATAATAATATTAACATAAGATCCAAGAATAAATAGATTACAATGAAAGAGATCCAATAATCATGGAGATGTAATTATAGAGTTAACTGAAAGACAGAGATAATCACGGGGACGTGATTATTGACTTTAATGAAAGAAACAAGAAGCAAACTAACAAAGATAACTAAGAGAGATGAGCATTAGAATAGGTACGGACTATAGTTCTAATATGACCTGCAAAGTTCAATTGCACAAAAACTTAGGGCCATTCAGGTCAAGCAAAATTCTTTACATATTTCAATTTTCAGGTTTTCCCCTGTTGAAATATGAAGCTGAATTCTTCCATAGCAGACTGTTTCAAACAATCAATCACAGAGCATCAATTTTTCACAGATCTTATCACAGTGTGCTCTTAACCCCTCATTTGAAAGCTTGAGAAATTCTGCAGATGTTTAAGGATTCTATCACGCATTGGAACAAGGAAACTAAAGATTTTAAAACAGACAAGTTCTTACTAGTGTTGTAGTTCATTTGGGGAACTTATGGACAGCTAAGAAAGTGTGCTAGATTGGGTCATCTGCTTGCTAGACTAACAAAGGTGGATATGTGTCAACCAAGAGGTGACTTGCAATTTTTAGCAATAACAAACAAAGAGGCATTGCAAAAACTTAAGGCAGAGGTCCTCAACAACATTATAAACAGGATAAATTAGCATCTTTCCAAAATTATAGAAGGCAATGAAAATACACGTAGATTGTATGCATAGTCACACAAAAGACAACGTTGTTCTCATTATAGTTCGCAGACTCGGACTCGGAGAGTACTTGGCAAGCCCAAAATTTTTGACTCGGCAAAAACTTGGCAACTTAAAAAGTACTAAAATTTCTTATAAAAACATTTTTTTGTTGCAAAATTCAATTACAAAATATATCAAATGAGTCTAAAAAGCCACAAGGAAGTGTTTTCTATTACATTTGATTCTTGAATACATATGGATTACAAAATGGCATCATCATGCGAAGCCCGATAGTGGATATAATAGCTAGCTACTAACTAATAACCATAAATCTCATATCTACGCAAGTAAAAAATTACAAGTTTTTACATTTTCCTCTTCCCCAACCTATTGAAAATTTGGGGGGTTAGAAGGTATGGCGCTTGGCATAGAAGATTGTGTCTGTGGCTCCACCCTACTGGTAGATGGCAGTGGCTCCTCCTCCACCATATCAATGTCATCCAATTCAATCTCCCCCGCTTTTGTTGTAGCCACATCCTCCATAGCTTGTCTCTTGAAATCAGCAATCTTATCCTCTATAAACAAGGAGGTCGTATCATCCTGCACGGTCCAATCATTGTAGGGATCAATCTCATCCAAATCAATAAGTTTGTTTGGTTAGTCCTACACCTTTCTTGTGCGAAGCTGAAGGTTGTATTGCACAAAAACAAGATCATTGAGGTGTTGTTGAGTCAACTTATTATGCTTCTTTATGTGAATGGCATCAAACAATCTCCTGTTGCGTTCATAGCCAGAAGCACTACAAGGTTTAGACAAAATTCAGAGGGGCTAGCCTTTGCAAATTTGGGGTATTTCCACTCCAATCTTCCCACCAAAAACTTGCAAATAAGATATTCAAGTTTTTGTAAATAAACAATATTCTATTAATAATTGTAATTTATAACTTGCGAGATATAAGGCTTCACTATTTTTTACTTGGTGTTTGGGTGTCTCTTCCTCATATAGCTAATTGTGAAGAAAACAACCTCCCCCTAGCTGCCTTATAAATCTGCAACTCTAAAATGATGAGGTCTCTCACTGCATCTATAGGTGTCATCCTCTCAATACATGTGGATAGGCCCTCCATAACCTCCCCATTAGCATCCGTGAAGCTATTAGAGAAGAACTTGGGGTTGAGATAGTACTCTGCTGCATGAATGGGTTGGTGGAGTTGATTGTTCCACCTCTGATAAGTGATCTCCCAAAAATGGGAAAACTATTTGCATCCTCCCTGTAATAGTTTTGGATGGCCTTATCCATGGGCTCATAAATATATCCCATTGCATTTTTCTTGCCATCCACCAAGCGCAAAACCCTCACCAATGGTTTGGTTAACAACAAAGTACAAAGTAGAAGCAAATTTAAGTTACAACTTACAATGAAACAAAATACTTTTAAAGCTTAAAAATAAAGGATTCAATTTGAAAATTAATTTAAGTTGAAGTTACCTTGACAATCTCTATAGCTCTAGTTGCAAAATCACTATCAAAAATTATTTTTGTGATCCTTTCTCCATCACCCTTCTTTGAATAAGTTGAGTCTACGCATGGTTGACTCACAAACATTAGCTTAAAGGGAGTCAATAAACTGGTAATACTTTGCAATGTTAGAAAATTAGTTGCAAACCTTGTAGCACCCGATCGCACAAGCTCTTTCCTTTTGGTGTGATCTCTCATCAATTGAAGAACCCATGGGTGATTATATATATATATATATTTTGTGATATCTTTTGCTTCTTTTACAATTGGTTTCACAAAATCATTTTACCTATGTCCTCCAAAAGAAGGTCAAAGCAAATAGTTGCACAAGGTGTCCAAAAAAGTGTTCGATGCCTCTCTTGAAGCAATCTTCCAGCCGCCACATATCTTGCAGCATTGTCGGTAACAACCTGGACAACATTTTCTATGCCCACCTCTAAAACAACCTCCTCCAACCTCAAGCTCAAATTTTCTGCATTCTTTATTATGTTGGAGGCATCAATTGACTTTAGAAAAACCAACTCACCATTTGAAGCCACTAAATAATTGATGAGGGTGCGGTTCCTTCTATTTGTCCACCCATCTGAAAGAATTGAGCATCCAAACTTTCGCCATTGCTTCTTTTGATCTTCCAGAATTTGTTTTTGCATCTACAATATCATATTTGAACAACTTGCCACTTAAATCTTTTGGAGTGGGGGTCTTGTATCCTTTCCTTGTCACTGTCAATGTTGTCAACAAACACTCCCAATACAGACTCCTTGCTATGTTGAAAGGAAGATTGTTATAATACCAAAAATTTGCACAAGCCTTATCTGCTCCTTTGTGCATCTCCCTATTCCACCCAATAGCTTCCAATGAAGGCTGTGATCCTGGTTCATTTCTAGGTAGCAAAAACCCTTGCAATTGAACTTTGCTCGAAGTGGATGAGGAGGATGGGACGGGTATATGTGGATTGCGACTAGAGCCCACAATGCCTTGCGTATCCACCTCAAATTCTCTTGACAAATTAGGAGCAATGGCTTCTTGTATGACTGCTTGTGTCTTTGCCCTCTCCAATTTCTTTTCATCTAGTGTTGCAAGAAGGGCTATCATCTCTTGTTTCACCTCTTCAAAGGTTGCTTGACATGGCTTGGCATCATGGCAAAGAGTGCTTGTAAGATGGTATTTGAGGTGATTGATGCCTTCATTAAGCCTTTTCATGCACCAAGTACAAATAACGCTCCCTTGCATTGGTCCCATTATGACATATTTTCAAGAGGGGTCATGGCTAGCAGGCGGTCTCTTTCCAACGGGCTAAGTTGCACTTGCTGAGTTTGAACCAAATGCAGAGTCGGATGCCATTGTGATTATATATTAACCTACAATATCAATAGCAACAAAAAATAGTGATAAAAAAATATAATTTGGAGTCGAACATGATTTTTTTTTAAAAACATGTAAAACTAAAATGCATTTAAATTTTTTAATTTAAATATAATATATCATCTCTTAAAGTTAACCTTAAAATGTAAACTGGAACTCTATATTAACAAAAATTTAAAAAATTGAAAAAAATCAACGTAAATCATTTTAATTTTAGTTAATCCTCAAATTTTGACAAATAGAATGATGAATCGATTCAATTCAATCATTTTGATTTAACATACAAAAATAAATATAAAATATAAATCATTCATAAATTTAAATGCTTAGTAAAAAAGGAAAAAAAAAAGAACTAGCATGTTGCAATCTGAAATTCTTCTTCAAAACGCTTAAAAAATCTTCCCAATCTGCTATCAAAATTGCGCTTGCTGCTGTTTGAGTTTGTGAAGGGGCGAATGTAGGGTTAAATAGATGAAAACTTGTGTCAAAAATGTGTCTAAACCCGTGTTTAACCTCGCAGGCGCATTGGAACTCTCTTGCCTAAAACCTTGTGAGTTTCCTGCAAACAATTGGTGAGTTAATCAGGCAGAAATCAGCTTGAGTTAATCTTGTGATTACTTGTGCGGTTGAAAACTTCGCGAGTACTTGACAACTCGGCAAGTACTCACAAGGTTTTCTATCTGTGGTTCTCATCTTACAAGCTACAAACACTTCTAATCCATCTCTGCAATTGAGCAACAAATGATGGTGTTCAAACACATAGTGTCTCCACCAATTAGTGCCTTTAAAACAACACTCTCCATGCCTTGTATGATGCACACTTGTTGGGCATATAAAACATACCAGACCGAATTATTCCTCGACTGATTTAATAAATAAAACCATATCCTTGTGGTATAACCCCATCATGATTCACAAAATTGCAACACCATGCTGGCAGAACTTGCCAATGAGTACATATCATACTTCAAAAGATTGTACAGACATTACTTTCACTCACTTTCCTATCTCTTTTACTTAAACAACTCTCACCAACTTACATCTTCATGGAGGCTCTGATACTAAATTGAAATGACTGAGCAAAAAATTGTAAACATAAACACAACATTGCAGATTCTACATTTTAAATGACACAATAGTAATATATAATGCAGGAATAATTATTTGAATATTACATTTTCAACATGGCTTTATAAATCCATTTTTCTTGTTACATAACCAAGTACAAAGTCCTTACGGGAAAGTAACTTCCCACACTATATTTGATATTTCCCACTAACATAATCTAACTTATTAACTATTCTAATACCACAGTTATTATTCTAACAAAGTGATGTAAACTAACAACTAACCTTTATTTATTAAGGAGGTGCCTGGTCTTTGCAAGAATCCGTGTTAATGTGGATCCGTCGTCAAATATGCCGGATTGGATAAAGTTAAGATCTAAAATGGGTGAGTGGAAGCAAGTGGTAGAGTTTGAATATTTACCTTTTCCTTGCTTCCAATGCAAAAAGGCGGGTCACTGGGCCAAAAATTGCTTGAGTAAGCATCCCATGCCTAAACCTAATGTCTAGAGGGAGAAGGCTGCCAATGTAGCGGATAAAGTTTCAAAGAAGGTTTCCAATCTCTTAGGGGAAGCTTTGAATGAGGGATTGATCTAGAAGTCCCTTTGTTTAGGGTTTTCCTTTCCATTGTCAACCAATTTGGTTAGGGAGGCTCATAGGTTGGTTTTGATTTCCTCCACAGTGCTTGGATCGGTGTTCGATTTAGAGGCTCCCCTCCTTGCTCTAGAGGGTGAGTTGGAAGCTCTCTTGGCTTCAAAAGGGGTTTACTCAAAACTGGATTAGAGTCTCATTACGATAGGTAAAGATACCCTTGGGGTGCCCTTGGTGGGTGGAAATGAAGAGTCTAAATCTTCTCCTTTACTTCAGCGGGAGGATCCTGTGTTGCTCGAAGAATCTAAGAGGGATGTTTTGGTTAGCCAGGTAGGGGAACTTTTTATTGTGGTAAATGGTAGGAATAAGAAAAAATCTCAACATATATAATATTAATATATGAGCTATATGCTCTTTGTTTAAAAAAAAAAGAAAAAGAAAAAATCTCAACATTCCCCACCATGCACTCAAGGAGTGATCACTAGGAATCGGCAAAAAGCGGATTGTGGTTTTGAACAGAGGGGTCAAGGAAGACTGTCTTCTCAAAAAAGTAGGGAAAAGGAGAGCAAGAAGGAAATAGCTAAGGGAGTTCAAAAAACCCTCTTTGATATGAGCTCAAAGAGCACCTCATCCAAATGAAAATGAAGATAATTTCATGGAATATCAGGGGGTTAAATCATGTTTATAAACACGATCTCCTAAGCAACATTATTTAGGACCATAAACCAGATATCTTATTAATTCAAGAAACTAAGATTTAGTGTGATAATTGTGGTTTCCACGAAAGTAGTTCTGGTGGGGCTTCAGGTGGCATAGCTACTTTCTGTAACCCCAAGATTGTTAGAAGAGTGGCCCTAAATGTAGAGTCTAATCGTTTTGATACACAGTTTTTTCATTTGAAGGATGATACCTCCTGAATTATTTAGAATGTCTATGCCCTAAATATTACAAAGGCTAGAAGAAGATTATGGAATAATCTGGGTTCCATAAAACATACTTTTCAAGGGAGTTCATGGCTGGTTATGAGTGATTTCAACACCCCTCTGAAGGAGGATGAGAAAATGGGAGGATCCCAAATTCCCTTGGAAAGTAGAACGGATCTGATGGAGTTTATTCACGATCATGCTTTTTTTGACTTAGATTGACATGGTGCCTCATACACATGGTCTAATCGTTAGGTGGGTACGGATGTCATCTAGGTCAAACTGGATTGTGCTCTTATTTCTATGGATTGGTTCTCAAGTTATTCTTTCTCTCTCAACTTTGACTTGTATAGGTTCGGACCACTTCCTGATTTATTTCTTTGCTGAGAGGTTGGGCAAAAAGACAAGGTTCCCATTTAGATTTGAGAAAATGTGGATGAGACATCTGGATCTTAAGGAAAGAATAAAAGTTTGGTGGCAGGTTAACATTGAGGGATATGTGATGTTTAGGGTGGCCAAGAAACTTTCTTATGTTAAGTCTATGGTTCAAAAATGGAATAAAGAATCCTTTGGTCAAATCTTTCAGATCAAAGACTCTATTAAGAAAAGTTTGGATAAGGTTCAACAAGAAATACAAGTTAAGGGTATGGACTCTTCTCTTCAAATTCAGGAAATGATCTTTTCGCTCGTCTTCATGATATCATATCAAAAGAAGAAGATTTTTGGAAACAAAGATCTAGGGCAATTTGGCTGAAAAATGGGGATCACAATACCAAGTTTTTTCATCTTTCTTCTCTCAAGCACAAGGCTGCTAATAGAATTAGTTCTATTCAATTTAATGCCTCTATCTTGGAGGAGGAAGGGGAAATCCATCAGGCTGCTTCAATGCTTTCTTTCTTTTGTTCACATTCCTTCTATCTCGAAAGATTACAGGATGTGTATCCTTCTTCAAACGGTTCTTACTTTTCTGCTTCGGGCGTTGGGATGCTGGTGGAGTAGTAGATTGCCCCCCCTTTTTGGAATAATCTTTGGAACCTGGTGCTCATTCCTAAGATTAATATTTTCTTTTGGATTCGTCCAAAATAAAGTTCTAACTACTGAAAATTTGTGCAGAAGGGGTTTTGCCTTTCCTAATAGGTGTGCTTTATGTGAAAGTAATTCAAAAGATTCCTTTCACATTCTCTTTGGATGTAGTTTTTTATCGATCAATCTGGACCAAATTCTCTCCCTTTGGAACCTAAACTAGATTTTCCCTAACTCCTTGGCTGATTTCTATGGTTAATGGATTTTTCACTCTAGTAATCCATCCCTTTTGTTGCTATGGTCTCTTATTGCTTTGCACGTGGCCTAGGGTTTGTGGAAAGAAAGAAACAATTGAGTGTTCAAAGATGTGCATTTGAAGGAGGAAGTTTTGGTTAATTCAAAGAGCAATTAAAGAGAATTTCATTGTTTGGGGTCACTGAGAAGATTGTGGAAGGACCTAAACTTAAAATTTCTAATTATGACTTGCAGGTGGTTGAGAAGTGGAATCTCCTCTTCAAAAGCTCTACCTCGTTCAAAAAAATGAAGAATTCTAGGGGGAATGTGTGGAGATTTCTGTAGAAGGGGTGGATCAAAGTTAATTTTGATGGGGCGGCCAAGGGGTGACCCTGGGTTGGTAGGAAGTGGGGGAGTGTTAAGAGACGAGAAAGGCACGTTTATTTCTATGATGGCACTCCCCTTTGGGCATTCAAACCAACCACTATGTTGAAGTTGCGTCAGCCTACAACAGTCTCAAGTTAGCCTATGTGAAGGGTTATAAGAAAGTCTGTCTCGAAGGGGTCTCTCTAAACATAATCCAATGTCTTAAGAAAGAACATACTCCTAGCCGGTCGGTTGAAATCTTCATTAGACTCCCTAAACATGATTAATTCTTTTGATGAGATAATGATTACTCATATATACTGTGAGGGGAATAAGCTCGTGAATGTGTTTGCTAATGAGGGTGTAAATTGCGAACCATTAAAACAATGGGAGGGTACGCCTCTATACCTATTGAATCTCACGCCATTATCAATTGAGTGCCAGCAGGGATACTAAGGACTGATGGGACGTGGGAGTAATGAGTACGAGACACCTCACACACTTTCTAGGTGCTAAGTGTGTTTCCATCCCTTTTATTGTTTGGTAGGGCCTGAGGAATAACATTATTGGCTTGTTTTTTGGGGACCTGAAGAATATCAAAGCTGTAGCAATGGGAGGTGAAAGGAGCAGAGTGGAGCCCCTTTCCTGTGATGGGGTCCACCGAAACCATATGGTGTGGAGGATTGTTGAGGAGGGGGGCCTTGCTTCCTACTTGGAGAAGCTTCATGGCCACGACCTTGAGGCTACAAAACTCTTTATTAAAGGCTGGAAAAACAAAGAGTTGAGTGTGCATGGGAAAGGAAATAGCTATCAATGAGGAGGTGATTGCCAAAATCACAAGGCTCCCGGTGCATGGCAGGAAGTATTTTAGAGATAGAAAAGTGAATGATGAAGCCTTGAACCAATTCTTCAAGGGTAATGAGTGCAGTAAGCTGGTGAAGCTTTCCTCCTGGGGATACGGTCGCTTGTCTATCAAACCCATTTGGGTGGAGGTAGCTGAGGTCATAATGAGGTACATTACATTGGATGGAAGGTTCACAGCTATATGTGGTATGCATTTCATTTTCCTAGCCATTTTCGTCATAAAATGTTGGTTTGGTTTCCATATTTTCTTTTGGTTTCTTTGGACCATGTTGTTAAGGAACATTACAAAACCCCTAAATTGCCAATTCTGCATGAAGGGTTAATCCTTCTCATTATGGAGTTTGTGAAAGATCAAACCCCAAGGATAGAACTTAAGGGGAAGTATAATGCTAAGAGGAAACAAAAACGTATGGTGGTGCGTTGCTCGGATATGAGTTTTGGCACTATTGATGATGAGGAAGAGGAGGGTGATGACTCTATGGAAGTGTTTTCTCTGCAACCTTCAAAGGAGGAGGACCCCAAGAAATGAAAGAATAATTCCCCTAAAAAGAAAGTGAAAAGGCTGATTTCCTAGTCCGAGGGCTCCCAAACAGGGGAGGAGAATGAAGGGGATAACACTCATTTGAAGGGGAAGCAAATCTTAAAAACTAAAGGTGATGTGACTAATAAAGGTAAGGAGAAGGTTATTGATAAAGTAGCTGCAATGAACCCTTCGCCGAAGATGGGCAATGAGAAGGATGATCAGGGTACTGATAATATCCTTTAGTTGTCGAAGGACTTTACCTATCTCCATGCAAATGGAGAAGAGATTTATGATGTTTTGGGGCTGGCCAAGGTAGGGGTAACAAACCATTTTAAGCTCTCAAAATGGTTCTTCCTTGAAATTAACAAAATCAATATTAAAATTAGAGCCTTGCAAGAGAAAAGCTCTAACGAGGAAAGGGATCAACCAGGATTTGGGAATAGGGATGTGAAGAATAGGATTGAAGATATGGAGAACTCTATAAATGTTTTAAAAATGGAGTTTGAGAAACATATGACAAACTTGGAAGATAAGATACATTACACAAATAAAAATCGGGAAAAATTGTGAAGATTAGTTATTGTTCAATAAAAAACAATGCCGAGGGGATCAAAATTCTTACTGAAAAGCTCAAAGAGGTGAGAGAAGAGCAAATAACTGAAGTGATCCCTGAGGAGACTAGAAAGGAAGAACAAACCAGCAAGGAAAAAGGTAAGAAGCTGATGTAGATCTAGACTAAGGGGCCTAGCTCTAGGACTCGAGGGAGCAAGAAGAAATCCTTTGAGGAGGAAAAGAAAGAGTTGCTGAACCTTGCTAATCTTCTTCAAATTTTCTATAATCAGGAACTGGAAGTGGCAGATGCTCTTAAGAATATGAAATAGTTGTATCTTTTTGCTGTTTTTTTTGGATTTTAGTTTGCCATTGGTTGGCTGCTGTTTGGCTATGCTTTACCATGTAGCAGCATTTTGTCTGTAGGGTTTCAGGTCCCTCCAAAACCTGTTTTTCCTGTTAATTAAAACCTTTTTTTTTTATCACCTACTAACTATGCCCATCGAAACATAATATTTCCAACGAATACTACAAATTCTTGTTTCATTAATATGGAAAAAACATAATGTTGGCAATTTTTACAAGGAGGTATTCCATTTGGTCACCAGCATCCCATTTACTCCAAACTTCACCTTTGTATTGCCTAATGAATGATTTCTTCCTCTCCTATGTGGATGGAACTCAATTTTTAATAGAACCAGCATTCTAATTAATGTAAATTCTCATACCAAATAAACATAATTGACATTCTAATTGAACTGAATTGGCTTTCTACTTGGACTGATTTCCGAACTAATCAGAACTGACTTTATTCTTATTGTATTCTAATAATTGTCAGCCACTGAAATATTCTTATGTTTATTGCATGTTTTCCCTTGGTGTTTGGGCTTTACATGTAATTATTAAGCCCATTGTCAAATGCACATGGTGGTTTGCATGGGAAAATTTTTCACAGTAATTTTTCTACTAGTTAGTTTGTAATCTGATGAATTACCAATGGTCAACTACAAACATTTTTAAAACTGGCCTTGGCCTTTTTACTTGAATCAACTGCTTCTGGGGACATCACATATTCTTGACGACATACAAAGAAATTTATCAAGATCGTATTTGTATTATACATCATTCTGTCACACACTATGCTCTACCTCATTCTATTTTGACTCGTTCGTGGGATTGGAAGTAAGGTTCAAAGCCTTGGCTGCATCTTCCAGTAATGACTGCATCATTTTGGCAACATGTTAAGAAATTATTTGAGGCACTATTTTTGTATAGCAACCATTCACCTCTCTTTATACTGCACTTGTATTTGTCCCACGAGTTATTGGTTACGATCCAAGTAAACAATAATCATAATGTTAACATCTTGGAAGTATGTAAGTTCCAAAATATTTTGGTATATTTTCATTGTTCGAAGGAATGGCAAGTCGAGACCCTCAAAAAGAATGGCACATGCAATGAAGTGCCTTGTGCAAGGATAGTTACTGTCTTATTTTCACTATGCTTATCATGATGATTGGGTATTTAAATATTTTTATTGGTCTATGTTTGGATGCTGTTGTAGTTGAGGGTAAGGCCAAATTTATAGTCTTCTATCTTTATAGCAGCAATATTTAAAGCCTGAATTTGAAAATTCTCACATTTGATTTTCAGTATAGAAACAATTATTGTTTCTGGCTTATTTTTTTCAAAACATGGACAATCCCATCATGGAGTTTAAAATTCTATCCCTGGGTTATATGGCCATCAAATCATGGTTATGTATGCTTCCTTTTGTATTGATCATTTTAAATTAAGATGCAAAATATACCTATGCTTAGTTGCTATCTTCTCTTCACTATCAATTTGTAAATATAGATGCAGAAAGTTGGGATCTAGTCTGTCACACTTGGAAGCAGGGTTTCAACTTGTGCTTTCATCTTTAAATAGGCAGGCTTCTAGCTTTCAGAGGGTAAAAACCTTTAGGTTGTAAGGCTGCAAGCTGCACATTTCTTTAAACAACTTAAATACCTGTAGATGGCCTTGGGCTGAGTATATGAGGGTTTACCTCAATTCTTAAGAAATCAAAGATCATTCTTTTAATTGCTGGCTATGGCTTCTCACTGTAAAATGAACTCATCAGCAGTATATGGAAAACCTTTGCGAAATTTACTAGCTGTTCACTGAATTTAGAGAACCTCTAAATTTGGCAGATATCCCTATTTTGAGCACAACTACCTCTAAATTTTATGGAGCCTCCCGGGATAACAATACATTCACAACATAAAAATTAAGAAGTCTCTAACGCGACTGAGGTTGATTTTACTTCGAAGATTATCAGTGGATTTAATTTTAATCATGTAACGAGGGAATATAGGGTTTTTTTGAGCTGCTACTATGTGCTATTGAACTGCAATGAAATTTATTCTTGACATTTTTGGTCTGCTATTTCCAGCCATGAGAGTTCTGAGTTTTCTTCTCCATTCAAAATCCTCACATCCTTTACATCCCAGATTTCGGTGGCTATCCTCAAAATTCTCAATCAGCTCTCTTCCGAGAAGAGGGATTCTCCTAAGACACCAAGGAAAAATGATTGAGGTTGCTGGATGAGTTTGATATACGTGTCCCTAGACCTAAGCTTGTTGTCTTTGAATGTCTCGGAATTTTCAATTCAAGGTCTATTTGGACTGTGTTTTGCATTTTTCCAATCACCATGGACACTGGTATCTGCAGTGTTTTGTCTCTGCAGAACATTGCACATCTGAAATTTTTAGTCAGGAAGCAGTGTTCTCATTCTATGTGCCATTACACAGGGCAGATCTGTATTCTATTATTCAAATCTGTCTGGCAAATCAATGCCATACAGGCAGTATTGACTTGCAGATGTTATTTCTATTCAACACCATAATATTCTGGAAATTTGCTTAGTTGTCTCGATAATACATTTACAGTTTCCTTTGACAATGGTGGGAGCTTTCTTAATACACGTTCAGGGCGAAAAAGAACTATAAAAGTCTGGACTTGCTGTCTCACAATTTAGGTCTTGGAAAAATCTTCCTTGCAAGGAGATGAGCATTTCTTTTTTCATTTTAATTTTTTTTCGGACTTTTCTTCTATTCATACAATTTTTACATGATGAGCAGCTAGACCAATTATTTAGCCTCTCTGCTACTGGTCTACCAATAGACAGTTTGCAGGACTTGTGGTTTATCTCCTCAATATTTTTGGGCTTTATAATATTATTGAATATTATAGCGTTTGGTGCATCATATAAACATTATGCCTTTATATGTATCTGCTTTATTTTACTCCGACATTGATATTCTAAACTGACTATAAGTTAAAAACATTCATATATATAGTGCCTTTGTGCCTTAAATTTGACGGTGATTATTTCTTTGTGCCCTTTTTTTCTCAATATAATTGGTAGAGACTTACATTTTTGACTTTGTTTCTTGGACCCACAAATCTTACTTTGATGTCTGGACCTTCATCTTACCCCGCAGGCACACAGGATTGGGTATTGCTTTGAGACTCTGAAGATTCTATAATGTTCACATTAATCTGTAGCAAATAATATTGTGAGATAAACAGACATGTAGAATAGGTACAAGATTTATAGTGAGAAAACCTATAAGGTAAGACTCCACTTTAAATATTTCCTTCCTTCATTCATTGCCATTGACTTCCTCATTGCTATTTATACAATTTAAAGGTGGTTAGAAGTTAGAACTTTTTAACCATGTAGCTACTAAGATTATATTTTATCCTAATTTGTTCACATGTAAACACTTATTGTTAATGTTCATTTTATTTACATTAACATTGTATTTATGCTTGACATTTGCCATTTTAATTGAACATTGACTTCATGTTGGAGCTCTAAGTTATCTACTCTAATAAGCATGACATAGACAAGCAGCACAACAGTATTTGATTTTGACATAATATTTTTAGGACAAAAGAGTTGCTATTTGGGGGTACCTAGATCTTGTATTAATTCCATGCTATTTTTATTAAAGAATAACAAGGATTACTTACAAAATTATTTATTATCTAAGAACGAGTTACCTGTTATACATATTCATCTATTTTGTATTTTGATGATGGAATATATGCTGGATTTTATGTTGTGGTAGAAGTAAGTGCTATTCTAGGGTCTAAATCAACACGCATTAAAGTATATACTATAGATCTTGTGCAAGGCTTCATTTGTAAATATATTAATTTTGGAAATAGAAGGTTCCTTTTAAGGTCTTTGTTGTGTTGAAGCAATTGATTTACATATTAGTTTACTTTTTATCTTGAAAAACAAATATTACTATACTACAATTTTAATGGATAATGGGTGTTTGCTGCATGTTGTACCATTTCTCTGTTCTAATAATGTAGGCTAATCACAGAGCATGACTTCATTATTATATTTGACCAAATTCTGTAGAAGATTTATCAAATGGAGCATTTCATATTGTATGAAGCTTCTCAAAATGAGTTTGAATATATCATAATTAGCTTCATCATATTTGGATTAAAAATATATATTACTAATCTCTGTTAACACTGATAATTAAATTAATTGCTTTGCAAAATTGGAGTACAGCAGGGCATAGAAGCTAGGAATGAATCTTGGAGCAACCATCGCCACATGGTAGTCTTCCAATATGGCTCTGTTGTATTATTCAACTTTGCAGAGCAGGAAGAAGAAGGATATTTACAAATTGTGAGAAAATATGCTTCTGATTTGCTTACTGAGACAAGAAAAGATGGTATGCACGAACTAATCCACCTTTCTCAAGAAGACATCCATATGCCCTTTTTATTGCATCCCCTTTTATGATGTGGTATCATTTGTGGCATCACATATATTTATGCAATAATACGGGAATAAATTTTAACATTAGCTACTTTGAATTTTCTTGTGATCTATACACTAGAAGGTGATGTTATTTCATACATTTTTAATGCCTTTACTATGATTCTCTGGTGTTCTTTTTGGCTTTGATCCTGCTATTGAATTATGGAGAAGTGCCTAGAGTATCCTGCTATTGAATTATGGAGAAGTGCCTAGAGGTCTTTGAATCCAGTTTCTATGACATTTAAAAATTGCAAAGTTTTTTGAAACACTATGATACCATCCATTTCAGACTCGAAGTCTACTATATGGGAAGTTCAATGTATTTTCTGATCCCAATCTCAAAGCTTCGATTACCATTACTTGTATCATGTATGTTATACACAGTAGTACTATAATAATTCAAAATTTGATTTTGTGTATGGTGTTTAAAGCAACATTTTTAAACATAAATTTATATTTGTTGACCTAAAAATATACAGGTTCCTCTTTTGTTTTATTTACGAGAGAGAGAGAGAGAGAGAGAGAGAGAGAGAGAGAGATTTTCTCCCTAAAGGGTGCATTTTGAGATATAGGTTTTGGTTTTCAAAAGAGGACAAAAAATGGTGAAGAGAGAAACAACATATAGAAATCTATTCCTCCTGAAGGGTGCATTTTGGGATGTAGCTTTTAGTTTTAAATAAGACGATAAAAATTACTACGAGTAACAACATATAGAAATCCATTCCTCCTAAAGGTTGCATTTTGGGAAATAGGTTTTGGTTTTCAAGAAGATTACAAAAATTGCTATGAGTGACAATGTAATGTCCCCATTTTTCGTGAGCATCAGAGTTTGGAGGATTAGCCTATCAGTTGATCCTCGTAGGCTAGTGTTCAGTGATTAGAGGGTCCAGTGGGTGTTAATGAGCTCTTCAAGTGGCAGTTGACAGTGTTTACCTCTCCAGATTGTTGGTATATTCTGAGGCTAAGCTATTCAGAGGTTTCTGGTTCCGTTTTGAGGAACTTACTATTTATAGTAAGTCAGTTGAGTGTCAGTGGCCAACCTTTCTATTTTGGGAAAGGCATCTGGATGAGTAGTGGTTTCTATGGTTGACCACCTGGTTCTGATGGAATCAAGAAATAATGAGTATTTTTGGAGTTATCACATTTTAATTATTAATAAAGTAATACTTTATTAATAATTAATTAAAAAGTGCACATCATTAAATGTTATTTGACTTTATTATTAAAAGGGGTATTTAGTGATTATAAAGTCAAGTTATATAAAGTGCATTTAAGTCAAATTATAAAGTGCATATTATAGGCACCTACTTGTGGAATAATATAAAAAGCCAATTTTAAGGGAGATATAAGTGATTATTAAAATACAGTGTTACCCGGGGACATGTCCCCGGGTCTAAACCCCCCCGTCCCCGTTCTGGAAACATCCCGGGGATAGGGGATGGCCAGGTGATGGCAGCAGTGTACTATGTTTAATATCACATAATGAATTCTGAATTCTGAATGCATATTGAGTATTGACAATGAATTCTTAACACAAATGTTATGTGCTAAGTTTCTATAATGTATATATGCATGCTTTATCCATGTTTTCATATGAATATTTAAAGTTTCCATATATATTTTAACTTTTTCTATATTTTATATAGCTGTCCCCCTGCCGTCCCCAAATTTGGCCTGAAAAATCAGAAACTTGGGGACTTGTCCCGTCGAACCCTGCTGTCCCTGTCCTGGAAACTTGGGGTAACATTGTTAAAATATACTTTATATTATTTTGTTGTGCACCAAATGGAGGGAAAAGTAAATGAAATTAAAGTGAAATTTAATGAGATGAAGCCAAATACAAATTGAATGTTATATAAAGGCTTTTTGAAAAGGGATTTCATTCATTCTTGGAATTATTCAACACTTGTCTTTTCTGAAGAAGCTTTGGCTTTGAGGAAGAAACCTAGGGTTTCGCTGTAATTTCAATTTTGGAGAACGTAGTTTCTCTTCGATTGTGCAAATAATGGTGGCTTTATTCAGAGGTCACGTTTGTGCTCAACTAGAGATAGTTTTGTTTGATTTTTAGAGATTGCTTGCTCAGATCAGAGGTTTATATCAGCAATCATTGTTGTAATTGTTTGGCATTATTTTCCTTGGCACGTGGGAGCTTTTCTAATGCTGGCCGTACTGTTCTGAGGCCATTCTATTGCTGCTGAGGACGTGTTGAGGCCAGGAGTTAATCGCCTAGGTTTTTGGTTGCCAGACTTGTCTCACCTTTGGCGTATCATCCACAAGCAATATTAGTATCCTTTTCAATGTGGGAAAATCAATACTTAAAGCAAGGCGTGGACATTTCAAGGAGGGTTTGGAGCTGAAATTAACCTGTAGCCGCATCTTTAATACCTGCCGCTCAGTTCTGGGACATCTATGAGGACGTGTAGGGTTTCCTGAGTGAAGCTTCCCAACTGTAAGAAGCTGCTGTCATTTCCTGCCAGGGTGTGACTAATTTCAGGTCTGAGAATCTTTCATTGCCTCTGAAAATTGCTCTTATCAGTAAATCAGAAGTATATTTTGTAAACTCATACTTTGCTGCACCATTCTGAGTCAAACTATGCTTATTTCTGCTCTATATTCAAACTCAGTTTGAACCTGTGAAAGTCTGAGTTTAACTTCTGTATATTTATTAATATGCTCGGTTAAATGCAAGAGTAATGGAGTGATTGTGGATGACCAGATTTGTATGTTCATTTCATTTTGAATGTTATTATTATATGCAATGCAACATGTTTGACAAAATACCTTGTATGACAATCCACAAAACTGAGCTAAATCGAGATAGTCTGAAGACAAACTAGAATGGGTCATTACAGACAACATATAGAAATCTATTCCTCCTAAATGTGCATTTTGGGATATAGGTTTTGGTTTTGAAGAAGAGGACAACAATCAATAACTATTTAGTATTTTGGTAAAAGCATGAGGTCAAGTGAACCAACTTCACCCTCTTTTTGGGAATTACCCAGTGTAAGACATTTCCTCTTTTGAAATACTATAATGAACGTACAAGTTGTTGAAGCCTTTTTCCGTCTATCCATGTGAATATAGCACCCAACTTTTATTCTGATAAATATTCGAATGATACCCTTTGTCACTAGAAAATCAGTGAACATCTCAATGTACCCTTGAAACATGGTAGAACATACCAAAAAGTCTGCATTGGAATGAGGAACAAGCCATTTCTTTGATTGGTGGCTCTTTCAGTCCTTCACAAAGAAACCTGGGGACGCATCCTGACATTTTTGGACATGTCCCAGGGATGGGGTGACGCCTAGGGGACGTCCCCAAGCCATCCCCCAAAAAATTTAAAAAGGCAGAAACGCCCTCGAAATGCAGGGACACGGTGCAGGTTTGAGGGCCATCTTGTCCCCCCCTATAAAGTCACTTTAAAAAAACATTTTAAAATTATTATTATTATGTGGGCCCCCACACCCCAGCTCGCCCTAAATGGACAAAAAGAGGTTCATTTCATTTCATTTCTAAATTTTATTTGTGCAAATATACTGCAGCTGGGTATGAAAGAAGAGCAAATTGTTTGAGCAGGGATTGAAGGAGCAGCTGCAAAAGAGGTTGAATGTAGGGTATCATTGGTAGTGAGGTTGCAATTTCTTCAAAGAGGATAGTTATTCTATAAATTTTTTATTTCCCCCACACCCCAGCTTGCCCTAAATGGACAAAAAGAGGTTCATTTCATTTCATTTCTAAATTTTATTTGTGCAAATATATTGCAGCAGGGTATGAAAGAAGAGCAAATTGTTTGAGCAGGGATTGAAGGAGTAGCTTGAAAAAAGCTGAATCTAGGGTATCATTGGTAGTGAGGTTGCAATTTCTTCAAAGAGGATAGTTATTCTATCAATTTTTTATTTCCCCCACACCCCAGCTCGCCCTAAATGGACAAAAAGAGGTTCATTTCATTTCATTTCTAAATTTTATTTGTGCAAATATATTGCAGCAGGGTATGAAAGAAGAGCAAATTGTTTGAGCAGGGATTGAAGGAGTAGCTGCAAAAGAGGTTGAATCTAGGGTATCATTGGTAGTGAGGTTGCAATTTCTTCAAAGAGCATAGTTATTCTATCAATTTTTTATTTTTTTGCAAGTATTTTTCAAAGATTAAAGTAAGAAATGTCTGATTTATTTTATTTTATTTTTTTCATTTTTCAGTTTAAAGTTTGATTAAATCTCAAAAAAACAACATGAACAGCAGTGAGAATGATAGTAGTGACAATGAAGTGCAAGAAACTCAAACAAATGTAAGAGTTTCAGCTTCATCAGAGTGTGGAAGTATTGGGGTTGGAAGTGAACAGCCAAACAATCCTTTGAGTGCCTTGTGGAAATCTTGAGAACTTATGCAAAGGGCCCTTTTAACAAAAATAAAAACTTCCCCAATTTGTGACAGCCCTAGATACCAAAGGTAAAAATTTAGGGGGGAGTAGGGTGTGGTTGTGTCACATTTGCAATACAGATTTTAGAGGGAGCTACACAAGGGTACGGTCTCATTTCTTGTGTATTAAATGCTGTGGAGTTAAGGTTTGTCCATGTCATGTCCCCGATATTGTAACCTATTGAAGTACAAACAAATAAAATAAATATCAAAAAAATATAAAATTGCAATTTAAATATTATTATAATTATTACTGAGAATATTATAATAACATTATACAATGGGATATTACTAAGTGAAGTCATTATGATAGCAAATAAAAATAAAATAAATGCTATCAAATTAATTATCCTAATTAATAAAGAACCCATATTAATTATTAGAACCATTAATATTTATAAACGTCATAGTAAATAATAAAATATATACCTTCAAGACAATGATTGCCCAACTGAAGTGGAAATCGCATGCGTCACAAGGAAAATAAAAATCAATTTAAGCCCAGACAAAGGCAACGAGAATTTAAGGTTAATTGTCTTTTGAAAATAAATTGCCAACATTAAGAGAAGATGACGCGATTTTCTTAATCGCTACCATTAGAAGTGACAGGGTGCCTCCAATCAGAAGATGCGACCAAGAATAGAGGGGTGCGATCTTTCCAACCCTAGATATAGATGAAACGCAACCTGTCTTGGAGGAGGAGGTAGAAAATAGAGAAGGTAAAAATAGAACAGTCAAAAAAAATAATTCGATACTGCCTGGAGAAAGTCTAAAACCCCCGTCAGGTGAGAGATTCTCACTTAGCCATTAGCAATTGGTCTTTTAGCTTAAAATCACTTAATCAGTAAAACAATATGATTCTGATTGTGTATTCTATGTGCATTGATGATTACTACCTGTCTGTGTAATACGATTTGTAATTGCCTTCCATATGCAAGTAGATTACTGCATTGCCTGGATGACATTTTCGATCTTAATTCCTGCTAAGAATTGCTTTTAAATCTGTGATCTGACCTTGTGTGACTTGACCTGGCCATAGCAGTAACTTAATATTGAAATGCATCATCACATTCTTAGCAAACAACCTAATATATATGTGGAGACTAATTGAGACACAGTCTGATTAATTTTGGTTACTAAATCTATTTGATTTAGCGTGACAGCCTCTTAACAGTAAATACATTTCCAATGTGTATCACCTGATTTCCAGCAATAAGGCAATTATGTCCATGTGTGAAAGCTTCTTTCTTGTTTCTGAATGCATTGGATTATAAGTAGAATGATCTTCATAGTATTGTCATTATCATTCTAGGAATTAGATTTTAATGTTGAATTAAAGAAATAAGAATATGTGCTAGTATATGCTGATTGCCTAAAGATTGTCTGAGTGTTTGAAAACCTGCTCGGAGGAAGGGCCTGAGAAAAGCTTTTACAGCCTAGAGGCCTCACTTAAGATCCGCCCTGCCCGAAGGCAAGGACAGGCCATGGATGAGTGGAAGAGTCCACTTAAGATCTGTCCGATCCAAGGCAAGGATGGGCCATGGATGAGTAAAGGTTCCACTCAAGTTCGCCTAGACCAAGAGAGGAATGGGCCATGGAGGGGTGGTGGGCTTAAGGTCCCACTTAAGTCCACTTGGACCAAGGAAGGGATGGACCATGGAGGGGTGGTAGAACCAGAACCGCTTATAAGCTCTGCTGGCTTCCTCCAATAGGCGAAGTGTTTTCTTAGTACACAATGGTTGCATTTGTGATGATTTCTATAATTGGATTCCTTGATGTTAATGCTAATAGATATGTGTATTTGTGGAAATATTGTCCATATGTGGAATGCAGGTTCCAACTAGGAATACATCATTAAAGAATTGTCCAATTGATGAAGTGGAAAAAAACCCTAAACCTAATCAATAGGTGAATTTTAGGGCAAGTAGTACAAGGGACATTACAGTCCAGACATAAAGGATGGTGAGAAGCTAGAGGCTCATAGATTGCACATGGAGGCAGAAATGAGGTCTACAGGTGTGACAATGTCGACACACTCTTTTGCAAGTGGACATTCATTTATGCCTCTGTCATCCATGGCTGGTAATGGTAGTAGTGATATTGCCACAAGAGGAAAGAGGAAGGTTAGTGATGGTGAGAGGCCAGGGACAGTTGCAAGTATGTTTAATGTGCAGGCACGAGATGCAACAAAGTCTTCCATTGCCAATTTTTTTTATACCCATGCCATCCCATTTCATGTGGCTCGTTCCTCTTATTTCAAACAAATGATTAAAGATGTAGCATCTATTGGTCCCTCATTTGTACCCCTTGGAGATCATAAACTACGCGCTACCCTCCTAGACAAAGAATATTCTAAGGTTAATTTGCTAATGGAGGATGAGGCAAACTTGGATCAGGACGGGTTGTTCTATTGTGATGGATGGGTGGACTGATATTAGACATCGACCACCTGTCTGTATCATAGTCACATGCCCAATTGGCTCTTATTTTCTTAGAACCGTGGATTGTCTAGGGAAGCATAAGGATGCAAACATCCACTTTAGCATTTTGAGAGAGGCCATAGAGGAGGTTGGGGCCTCAGATGTTGTATAGGTGGTCATTGATTCAACATGTGTGTGCAAATTGGTTGGTATAATGGTGGAGGGTGCTTACAAGCACATCTTTTGGACCTTATGTTGTGTTCATGCATTAATCAATGCATTGAAAGACATAGGGAAAATAGATTGGGTGAAGCAAGTGGTGGCAAAAGTTAGAGATATCTAAATGTTCATTTGCAACTACCACACCTCACTTGCTCTTTTTAGGACGTTTTCAAAGAAAGAATTCCTCAAACTTGTTGAGACAAGATATGCTAGTTACTTCATTTTGTTAGAGAGGATGATTGGGGTGCATGAGCCTTTGCAATTGATGATGGTGAATTCAAAGTGGAGTAGATGGCCTAATTCAAGCTCTACTGAAGGAAAAACCATCAAACAAAGGATCCTTGATGATGACTAGTGGTCCATTGTGAGGTAAGACATTGCTGATTTTATTATTAAATTGCTGATTTTATTAAATATTAAATATTAAATTGCTGACATTCATATTAAATTTCTGATTTTAATATTTTAATTCTATTGTTCAATGTTTCAACTTTCGAAGTTTCTAACTTGTTAATTAACTTGTCAATTAATTCTTTTGAACTTTTTGATTGCATTTTGCAGATATGTTTGCTCTTTCATCTCACTTGTTGTAGATGTCATTAGATATGTTGATACAAAGTCTCCTAGTCTTGGAGAGATATATGAGACATTTGACAACATGCTTGGAAAGATAAAGAAAACAATTTTGGCTAAGGATCCTACTTGGGATTATATGGGCAACATATTAAGCCCATTGTGATGCGTAGGTGGAACACAATGTGTAACGACCCGACCCTTCGGTAAAATAAAAATTTCCAAATTTACATCAAACGAGTTTTTAAACGTGCTAACAAGTCATTGCAATATAATTTTTCTTTTATTTATTGATAATGTATGAACAAGATATCATATTAAAATTACAATAAAGATTCCATTTCATTACAATAACTTCACAAGTACAAGTAACAAGAAAACATTCCTTTACAAACGTAGCTCCAGTGAGCTTTAGAACTAATAGTAGTAAGAAGGTCCAGGAATTTGTCCTTTCAAATCTTGGTACTTTAGTAGCGTGATGTGGAGGAGAAGCATCACTCGGGCGCTTTTCTGCCAACCACGGACTTATAATGCAGTCCCCTGCAGATCTATCATTCGATAGATGGCCCTCCCTTCAACGAAGAGATTGGTAGAGCAATCGATACTGTTAACCAACTAAGCATAGTGCTGTGTCCTACATAACTAGAACCCGTGCAATCCGGCAACTCTCGAACTAGCATGTAATACAGTATCATGGTGAACTAACAGTGTAGTCTCAAGAGTTACACAACCTAGAGTGGAGTCTCATACATTGCACTACTTTGATCAAAGAGTTCTCATTCAGTACTTCGAATGAAGTCATCTATCACATACACTATTCAGGATCGATTTGACTTAGGGCTATCTTACACTATGCATAGGTATTGTCCTTCAATGGGTAAATCTGTCACCCTAGACTAACCTACAACATACTAATCTACTTGGATTTAACTACTTAACTGATAAGTACACAAGCTAGGTATTCCTTCTACGGATTGCCCATCATCCTAGATAACTTACTTACTTGGATAACTCGACTTACATGTAAGTATATCAATCCCTCTCCCATACTGGATTATCTCATCCTAGGAGAATTCATAAGTTTTAGAGCAAGTACACAAGCCACTCTCATGCTTATCATAGGAGTAACACAAGCTTTCCTAGTTAACTTAATAACTTAGCTGATGTAGCTCAAGTGACTCTTGCATTCACATCAAGCCTAGTAAATAATAACTAGTATAAACACCATTCTCCTACTATGGAGTAAATATAATCACATTGCATCTCATGTTCAAACATATCTAGTATATTTAAATACCTATGTTGTTCCTCTTATAACTTAGTTGAATTCCTCAACTAAGTAATCTCCTTGACATATCTAGTATAGTTAAATACTTGTGTCGAACTGACATTTCTAATACAATTAAGTAATTGCGTCAAGCAAACTCTCCTATTATGGAGTACTTAAAAACATGTTATGAAAAGTAGTCTAAAGGCTTCAATTCTCTTTTTCAGAAAACATCAAGAATACTTCTATTGCATAGGCAGAAAATACATTTCATGCAGTATAGAAAACACAATAATTATTTGCAAACAATAAGAAGTAGAAAACCCCATGCTTGTTTACGCTTATCCCAAATTGAAGAAAGAGCTTCCTTTACTTCTAAGTCAATCTAGTTTCTCGTTTCTCCAAATGATGATAATTCCTCACAAGATTTCCCCTTTTTCACTCTTAGAAAACAGTAGTAGAACTAACGTATTCTTTGGGTAGAATACGTTTCTCTCCAAGTGTAGACTACTCTTAGAAATGTAAACACTAATGATTACTAATGACACTCAGGAATATAGAGATTGACTGTATCACTTGTCACTCAGAAATTTGATGAGTGATTGTAGATGATGTAACTTAGAAATATATGCATATGTCAACAACACAAACCGGTAATCTCAAACTGAGTAAAATGAAATGATATAGTTATACGAATGAGAGCAATGAAAATGATTAAGAACAATGTTTAGTGTAAACAATGAAGAATGTGGCGACTATTTATAGGACCCTAGCCCCAACGATTTCCTTCACTAGCGGCATGTGGTTTGCCACTAATAAAATATGAATTATTCAACCCAGCATGTGGTGCAAGTTCTCTCCCTTACTCAGTTTCAACATGATGAGTCGGTTTTCAGTAAATGACAGCAGAATGGAGACTAATTCCATTGCACATGATGAATTTACTAAATTGACACCTACAAGTTCAGATTTCAGATGTGGTGCCAGTCTTTAGAAATGGCGGATTTAGAAGATATCGGATAAATGGTCAATGTTAAATTGTGTACACAAAGCTTTTTTTTCAAGCTTAATCGACAGAGCTGCAAATGGCGTTGGTTTTGCTATTTGCTACAGACTTGGTCAAACGCCTAAGTTCCTGCGTGTTATTTTGCAAAATCCATGCGACTTCTTCCAACGCTGATTTCATATTCCGTTTCATCCATACATTAATCGATTAATAATCATTTTGATTCAAATGTTTAACAACATGATTCAGAAATATTTCAATTTCCATAGTTTAAATTCATTAATTTGGAAATAATTCGATTTCCATAGTTTGCAATAATAAATATTTAATTGATTTGGAAATAATTCAATTTCCATAGTTGAGAGATTAATATTTAATTGAATATGAACTAACCCGATTCCCATAATTAAAAGATTAATATTAAATCAATATGGGAAGTAATTCGATTTCCCACAATGAGATTTTAATATTTAAATATATATACTATATTATATATTTATATATTTAAAGTACCAAATACTATATATATATAATATTAATATATATTTACATATATATATATATCCCACTATAAGCATATTGTAAGCCAGTCAACATATCTCATATGTATATATCATAGTAATGAGATTTGGAATTGGCTCAGACTCGGCTAGGGTGACTCGACTCGGGACTCGGACTCGGCGCAAACTTGGCAAAATGAAAAAAGTTGAAAAAACCCTAGAAATTTAGATATTTTTAAGGATTTAAAACTTGTTTCAAGCATCTTTTATTGAATAAACCTTAAAGACACAATAACATCATTAAATAGAAGCAAATTTGATCACATACACAAGTATACAACACAAATTGTAGTCGAGTTGCTGAAGGAAATGGTATACTTAGATATATAAATATTGTCAAATGTATACAAAACTCATGGAATATGAAATCCATGACATCAAATCTTCCATATCAATATAAAATAAAAAAAAAATAGCCACAAGTCTATGGCTTAGTGGAGCCAACATCCTTCCTACGAAGGCTTCTAAGGGTCCTCGATGATGTAGCAGCTGCAGCCATAGTCTCTGCCTATGTCTGACTCTCCATGCCACTCTCACCAACAGCAGCTGTGTCTCCTCGTGCTCTAGCCTCCTCCTCAGCCATGGCTACAACCTCAACCTCTCTCTCTGCCTAGTCCACCCAATCAAGGTCCTCGTCACTAAAGACTGCATTTGTAGCCTCAGTGATCCACTCAGATTGTGGATCAACCTCCTCTAGCTTGATCAGGGTGTTGCTGTGGTCAAAAAGCTTCCTGTATCTAAGCCGAAGGTTGTAATGAACATATACCAAATCATTCATCCTCTCCACTGACAGTCTATTGTGCTTCTTGGAGTGTATGTGCTCAAACATACTCCAATTGCGCTCACAACCAGATGAATTGCATGGCTGAATCAATATATGAATGGCAACATTTTGAAGGTTCAGTGTATAAGAACCAAACATCTCCCACCAACGATCTGAGATGAGAAAAAGAAACAAAATCAATCTCATTTCAAGTTTCAAGTTCAACATTTAATAATAAATTATAATATAAAAAGATGAAAATTATCCCTTAAATATATTTTTACCTAGCAGTAATGTTGTCCTACTCTCTCTGCACAAATGACGTGTAAAGAAGTCTCCTTGTGCCTTAGTGAAGGCATCTATCTCGTGCACTATCTGTGTAGTGACAACAGGCAACATCCGCTCTATCGTCGAGTAGAGCCCACTAAGAATCTCTCTATCTACAGGAAAATCACGTCTGAATTGGGAGGCCGGATTTAGGAAACATGCGGCTGTATGGATGGGCCTATGAAGTTGGTGTTGCCATCTCCTATCAATGATCTCCCAAATGGGACTGTTAATGGATGATAGCTTCGGTCAGATATAAGTAACGAATGTTGAAAGCATCTTTGTTATTTATATGTGATCAAAGATTATCCTCAATACACATATTAATGGAAATCGAATTTATGAGCATAAATTCATATTAATAAAAGATATTGTTATTTGCATTTAATATAATCCAAATTCTCCTATCCGCCATAGTGTAAAGGTTTATGTGTGTTAGACATTAACCATATGCTAAACGGTTTCTTCAAGAACCCTCACGCTCTAAGGGACACGTCCCATGAGCGGACGTGTCTCCACTTATGGAGACACGTCCTCTCATGAGGCACATCCTTTGGAGGCGGGTCTACAATTGTATTTATGGCGACTCCTTGGTTGATATGCAAACATAGAAATCAATAAATGTTCTGCAATCAGCACATTCGAGTTTAAGAAGAAATCTGGAAATCATGTTTACTTAGAATTCTCACATAGAATTTCAGACTTTAGTTTTTAACCTTAGATTTTAGGATCCACTTTGATAAAGATTTGATTACATTTACAGGGACAATACTTCTCCTCAACTCCACCGGGAAGAAAATAAAAACCTTAAGGACAGACAATGGGAAAGAATACACCTCTGAGATCTTTAAAGAATTTTGCATGAGTGCTGGAATTAAGAGGGAGTTCACAGTTGCCTACAACCCTCAACAGAATGGGGTTGCTGAAAGGAAAAATAGAACCATTGTAGAAGCTGCTAAGGCAATGTTACTGGACCAAAACATTGAAACTTCTTTCTGGGCAGAAGCCTCTAGGACTGCTGTCTATATCCAAAATAGATGCCCTCATTCTCATATTGATAACAAAACTCCTGAAGAAGCCTTTATCGACATAAGACTTGACATTAGTCACTTTAGGATTTTTGGGTGTCCTGTCTATATTCATGTGCCCAAAGAGAAGAGATTCAAGCTAGAACCTTCTGGAAAGAAGGGAGTATTTGTGGGTTATAGTGAAACCTCCAAAGCCTACAGGATATTCATACCCGAGCAGAAACAAATCGAATTGAACAGAGATGTCATCTTTGAAGAAGACATTGCATTCAAGAGGGCAAGAAGTTCTAGTGAGATAGAAACCTATTCCCCTAGAGTACCTGAAGAGGAACTTGCTCCTGAGATTCAGAGGGAGCATTTTGAGGAAATGCCAACTGAACTTCCTTCTAATGCAGATGAGAATACAAATGACAACGGCAGAAAGAGACCACTTTGGGCCAGAAAGATGATCAAGGAAGCCGAGGATCATACAACACCCAAAGGAACGTTCAGGGAGAGTAAAAGACCCAAACGGTTCTCTAGCTATGTTGCTTTAATGAACAACATCATAAACTCAGAACCTGCCAGTGTTACAAAAGCCTTCAGACATCAAGCTTGGAAGGATGCAATGACGGAGGAATATCAGTCCATCCTAAAGAATGATGTATGGGACATAGTGCCTAGACCAAAAGAGAAATCTGTTTTCTCTTCTAAATGGCTCTTCAAAATCAAGCATGCTGCTGATGGCAGTATAGAAAAACATAAAGCACGTTTTGTGGCTAGAGGCTTTTCTCAAAAGGAAGGCATTGATTATGAAGAAACATTTGCACCTGTTGCTCGTTACACATCAGTGAGAGCAGTATTAGCCATTGCAGCAGCTAAAGGTTGGAAGATCCATCAAATGGATGTGAAAACTGCTTTCCTGAATGGAACCATTGAAGAGGAAGTCTATCTGGAACAGCCTGGAGGTTTTGTGATACATAAATCTAACTCACATGTGTGCAGTCTGAAGAAAGCTCTCTATGGACTTAAACAGGCTCCCAGGGTCTGGTATGAAAGAGTTGACAACTATCTCTTGGGATTAGGATATTCCAAGAATGATGCTGACTCCAATCTCTACTTCAAGGTAATCAAAGGTGATATGCTAATAATTATTTTATATGTTGATGACCTGCTGATAACAGGAGAAGATCACCTCATTGCTCAAGGGAAGCAGGATCTAATTTCTGAATTTGACATGAAAGACTTGGGCATTCTACACTACTTCCTAGGTTTAGAAGTATGGCAGAAATCAGAGGGCATTATACTGAACCAAGGAAAGTACACTATTGATATTTTGAAGAGATTTGGAATGCTGGACTGTAGACCAATGTCTACACCTATGGAAACCAACCTTCACAAATTGAAAGAAGCAACAACAAAATCCAAGTGTGCAGATCCAACCCTTTACAAACAGATGATTGGATCCTTGATGTATCTGGTTAACACCAGACGTGATATTTGCTATGCAGTAAATGTTCTTAGCCAATTCATGTGTGAACCTAAGGAAATTCACTTAATGGCTGTGAAACATATTTTGAGATATCTTCAAGGCACTATTGGATATGGTCTTCTTTACAAGAATGATCAACTAGATCTACATGGGTACTCTGATTCAGATTTGGTTGGAAGTGTAACCGATCGGAAAAGCACATCAGGATGTTGCTTCAGTTTAGGATCGGCTATGATCTCTTGGATTTGCAGAAAACAATCTTCAGTTGCACAGAGCTCAACAGAAGCTGAATACATTGCAGCCTCAATGGGAGCAAGAGAAGCAGTTTGGCTTCGTAAATTGCTTGTGGGACTCTTTGGTGAGCCCTTGAATCCTACAATTATTCACTGTGATAATCAGAGTTGCATCAAACTCTCTGTGAATCCTGTCTTTCATGATAGATCTAAGCACATTGAGATCCCCTATCATTATGTAAGAGATATGGTGGAAAGGAAAGTGATCCAGTTGGAGTATATCAGTACAAATGATCAAACTGCAGACATTCTCACCAAACCTCTCTCCCGAATCAAGGTAGAGCACTTCAGGAAGAAACTTGGTATGGTTGAAATGTAATATGTTATTTATGTTTGAAATACAAATTGTTTATAAATTGTACTAATATATAAAGATGTTTAATGTGTAAACTCTTTTGTCATGTGTGTGACTCCATGACCTTATGGGCCTACTCCCCCTGTGTACATTATCGAAAGGTGACGATCTTTCTGATAATGAACACTTGTATTTGACATTGTAAAGTGATGACTCTACAATGATAAACTATCATGATAGATATCATGTGACTTGATATCTGTGGACATGTCATGATAGTATCTCTTGGACACTTTGATGGATATCATGGGACTTGATATCATCTGAAGATCATTGTGATCCTTAAGAGATAATCATGGTGGATATTTATATCCGTGGATGTGCCATGAATTATGGTAGACATCATGTGACTTGATGTCAGTGCACATACCATAATGAAGATGTGTTATGAAGAATGTCATGTGACTTGACAACATTAAGAAAACATATCATATCTTCGATATCACGTGTGAAGGTGATATCTCCACTTATTTGATTTGAAATATCTTCCCTAGCTAAGAGGGAGTGTTAATGGATGATAGCTTCGGTCAGATATAAGTAACGAATGCTGAAAGCATCTTCGTTGTTTATATGTGATCAAAAATTATCCTCAATACACATATTAATGGAAATTGAATTTATGAGCATAAATTCATATTAATAAAAGATATTGTTATTTGCATTTAATATAATCGAAATTCTCCTATCCACCATAGTGTAAAGGTTTATGTGTGTTAGACATTAACCATATGCTAAACGGTTTCTTCAAGAACCCGCACGCTCTAAGGGACACGTCCCATGAGCGGACGTGTCTCCACTTATGGAGACACGTCCTCTCATGAGGCGCATCCTTTGGAGGCGGGTCTACAATCGTATTTATGGCGACTCCTTGGTTGATATGCAAACATAGAAATCAATAAATGTTCTGCAATCAGCACATTCGAGTTTAAAAAGAAATCTGGAAATCGTGTTTACTTAGAATTCTCACATAGAATTTCAGACTTTAGTTTTTAACCTTAGATTTTAGGATCCACTTTGATAAAGATTTGATTACATTTACAGGGACGATACTTCTCCTCAACTCCACCATAGACAGATCTAATGGCCTCATTGGCCCTATCCATGCCCTCATATATGTAGCCCATTGCGGGCTTCTCCCCATCAGCAACTCGTAGGAGAACTATCAAGGGCTTGATAAACTGCAAAGTGCAAACATTAACTTAAGTAAGTGTGAACAAAAATAAACAAATATGAACAAAAATTAAAACATAATGAAGAATTAAATTTTACCTTCAAAATCTCCTCTGCTGGTGTCCAAAACCCTGGCTCATCAAAAATGCAATCAGCCACAACAATCCCTGCAGTGCTTGTAGTATAGGATGAGGAAGACCACTCCTCACCAACAAACATGCGCCTTAAAGTTGCCTTTGACCGAATCAAGGATTGCAATGTGATAAAATTTGTTGCAAACCTAGTGATGCCAGGACGAGCCAACTCCCTCAACCTCGTGTATTGCCTCATAAGGTTAAGCACCCATGTGTGATTGTATACAAATTTACAAATATTTTTTACGGCATCCACACATAATTTGATCCATGGGAACTTGCCAAGATCCTCCAACATGAGGTCAATGCAATGGGCGGCAAATGGAGTCCAAAATATAGTAGGGTGCCTCTCCATCAATAATTTACCAGCAACAACATAATTTGCTGCATTATCTGTCACCACTTGAACTACATTCTCTTCGCACACCTTAGCTATCACCTCCTCTATAGCTTCACAAAGGTATGTGGCATTTTTGAATTGGGCGGAAGCATCAATAGACTAGATGAAGACGGTGTCACCTGAAAAAATAAGAAAAACCAATTATTCAATAAATGAAAAAACATAAATCAGCCATATTAAATTATTAATCACTAAATCAAATTCAAATTTCAAATTAATCAATGCATGGAGGGAAGTATAATTACCTCCGGAAGAAACTAGAAAATTAAGCAGCGTCCTATTTCTCCTATCGGTCCAACCATTAGTCATGATGGTGCAACCCAACCTACTCCATTCCAAGCGCTGCTCCTCTAATTGTTCTTTTACATCTGCCACCTTTTGAGTCAAAAGTGGGCCCTTTAATTCATCTTTAGTAGGGGCTTTGAACCCTGCCCCACATATGGTTATGGCATCAACCATGTTTTGCCAAAAAAGAGACGTAAAACATGTCATAAATAAATTAATAAGTTACTTAGATAAGTATTGTAAAATGAAAAGTTTTAAGTTTTTAACTTTAAATTTGAATTCAATAATGAGATACGTCTAGAATCTAGATTCTAAAATTTAAATATAAATTTTAAAACAATTAAACGAAAAAGAATTACTTGGCTACATGGAAGGGAATGGTGCAATAGTACTAGAAGTCTGCAATTGTTTTCTTGGCTACATCATGTGCGTCTTTGTTCCAACCCATGCTCTCAAGCGACGGTTGGGAACCAAGAGTACTATGTGGTACAAAATATGAGTCCACCCTAGATTTACGAACTCTAGGGCCAATGCTAACACTCCCACTACCACTAGCAGTAGCAGCGCCAACAACACTAGGAGTAGTAGTACGCATAGTTGGTGCAGTAGCAGAAGCATTAGCACAAGCACTAGCACTAGGACGGTATGGAGGCATGGAAGAAGCATTTCCAATAGCACCAAGTCCCTATCCAACATTTGCCAACTCATGCCTCTACCTCTTTTTCATTTCTTTTTGCAATTCAAATGTTTCTAATTGCACTTGCACTTCACGAACAACCTCAGGAGGTGCTATAGTGCAACCCACTGCATCATGGACAGGTATGCGTGCAATATGATATTTCGATCTGTTTATGCCTCCATGATATATTGTTTTGCAATATTTACATTTTGCCTCTCCTTTCTTCATTTCGGCAAATATTTCAGCATGTTTCCAAGCAGGGTCTTTTTTGCCTGGGGTTTGAGACATTGTGAAAATATGGTTTGATTTGCAAATGAAAGTGGCTGCAATAACAAGTAGGGTTTCTAAAATTATTTAAGTTGCAAGTAGGGTTTGTAAAAAAAAAAATGCAAACTCAAAAAAACAATGATTTTACAAATTACATGAATTATTTATTAAAAAAACACAAAAAAACCAATTAAAATCAAACTTACCTCTTAAATCTAGCTTGGAATGCAATGAAAACTCCTCCCAATTGCTGGCAATGAGCTCTCAATGCACCTCCTTGCTGGTGTGAAGCTTCCCAAATGATTTAACACCTTGGATTTCTCTTCAACAGCTTGCTGGTTGCCCTACAATGATCTCTTCTTTTTCTTCACAGCTCTCTGTTCTCCTCCTATTTTGCCAAATGAATGAAATGAGGTTGCTTTTAGGGTTGGGGAGATAATATAAGTAAAAAAAAACAACTTAAAACTTTACTTTTATGTTTTTTTTGGCATTTGCTGCATCAATCACGTCCAGGGCTTGGGACTCTCTTGGAGGTAGCGAGTCCGGCCAGGACGCGGCATGACTCAGTCGCTTCCGAGTCCGGGCTCCCAGGACTCGGCCAAGGGTGCTCGTCTCGGGACTCGCCAAGTCCTGGCGAGTCCAGACAAGTCTCGTTACTCTGGTATATATAAAATTGTCAGGTAATAATAATATAATATTCACATAATATAGGTTGTGTGCATATATACATGTATATATGTCTGTATATATTCCTCTATGTGCACGTATGTGTAGGTATACCATATCGATGCATTCGTATGAGCATATCCGTCTGCCAACATACGCTTGTATCGATATGTATATACATATGGATACGTGCATATACTATATATATGTATATATGTCACTCCCTATTTACTTACACCCATTTACATTACCATCATAATAATCGCAATACCACAAGACAAATACATAGATAAACATCACTCACAAAGCATGTGGAAGTAAGCAAGACTCCTATTGCAATCATACAAGCTATGGATGACTTACCTAAAACCCACACAAACTGACTTAGTTCACTCAATCTAAGGTGACGTGTGTGTATGCTCAGATAGATTACTTTACTGGTTACCCGACCAAGCTTCTCTCCTGAGTGATACTTCCCCCCCCTTGGAGAATGAACATTTACCTGCAACCACTAGCACATACCTTAACAGTCCTTTGTTCACAACAATTAAGCAACATATATAAACATCAATAATTCGATAATCATCTATTCACATATATGCAGTATTTCACCATGAATAACATTAAATTGAGATATCATCAAATGAAACAACATCAAATGAGATAACATTCATATTGATAACAAGGTACAAGCATCTCCAGATTTCACATTACGTTCATATTTACCCTATGTAATAATAGTAAGAAGTGACCTCACAATTTGGGGTGTAACACAATGAATACCTCACTTCATATGGCAGCTTTTGCTCTTAATCCCAAATGGTGTGCACCAAAGGTCGGAAGGTTGCCTCCTTGTGATGACGAAGAGGTGAAAGGAAGGCCAATGAAGGCCTTTCATAAGATGTATTCAGTTGAGGAGTCTACAATATTTCACACACAATGGCTTGCCTTCACAAATCTTCCTGGTCCAACATTCAGTAAACCAAAGGCGAAGATAGATAGAGCTACATTAGCTCAAATTGACCCTATTGGATGGTGGACATGGCACGAAAAGAATACACCATAGTTGAGGACACTTGCCATTCACCTCCTTTCACAGGTTGACAGTTCCTCTGCTGCAAAGAGGAATTGGTCCACATATGGCTTTATCCACTCCATCAAGAGGAATAGTCTTACCTCTAGACAAGTGGAGAAGCTAGTGGCCATGCATAGTACTCTTCGACTTCAAGATCGTCATACTCCAAAGTATCGACAAACTCTAGCTTTACAGTGGGATGTTGATCCTGAAGACATCGTCTAGGTTGATGAGGAGGAGGCACTAGAGGGTTTGGTTGGGATTCTGTTGGATGAGGTGGACCCTCATAGTGGCAGTGACTCAAAGGACTTCGATTTTTATGTAGTGTTGAGAGATGCAAATTAGGGGCAGCAGTGCACATTCTTTTTTTGTATTTTCATATTGTAATAGAAAGTGAAACTTGTAGCCTTTGGGCATTTTGTTGTAACTTGTATGTTGTTTTTTTAATATCATGTGCATATGCCATATTGATAATGAATTATGAAAGCAATTTGAATTAAGTTTGACATTTGCTAATTTGCTCAATTTTTGACTCTCATGTGAACTCTCAATTCAACGCAAATGTTATGTATTAAGGTTCTATAATGCATATATGAATGCTTTATCAATGTTATCATATGAAAATTTTAAATTTTCCTATATATTTTGATTTTTTCCTATTTTTTATATAGCCATCCCTTGCCATCCCCAAAAATGGCCCAAAAAATTAGGGACTCTGAAATGCGTCCCCCTGTCCCCTGTCGTCCCCGTCCCAAAAACTTGGGTTAACATAGGTCCTTCATGATATTCCACTTTTTCCTGAAAATTATTTGAACAACTTTACTTTCAAAGACTAAAACTTCAAAGGACTATTAATGGGATTTGACCACAAATTTTGCACTCTGAAGCTTTCATAAAAACTATGGACGAAAATAATTTCACCTAACCTATAATAATGATAAATTTTGGTGGATGTTGTCCCAAGAGACAACATAAATGTTTTCTTTATTTAAGTATTCATAAAATATGTTTGCCAAAAAGCATTAAAATTGATAGTGACTCTAAGTTCACTGGAAAGAAGTTTGCACTCATATCTATCACACTGTTCTTTTAACCACACCTCTTGAATTGGATCTTTCTTTTGTGTGTATCTAAATGAATTTAGAGCATTTAAACTAATAGAAAACTGCTCCACTAATTGATCCTTAAAACTTGGGCTTTTCTTGCATACTTCTTTTTGTAGGTATCTTGGCTGAAAAAGATTGGAAGTGGGACCAATCAAAGATTGATTATTTGTTGACTATCTTCCTTTTTTGCAATGAAATAATTCATTTCCTTATTTATATTCTGCAAAGTTTGTAGCATATCTGACATGGATTCTTGAAATGATTTCATTTTTCTGTCTTCCATACTGGCATGCATGTGATGTAATCAGCATCAATAAGTTAGCCACTTGCTCTGATACCATTGTAATGTCTCAGACTAATTTTTTTTTTTTGAATTTGCACTTTCACAATAAACAAGCATGAAACCTTAACACCTTGTGATCACCAAGATCCCAATGTGGGAAGGTGAGAGCATATGAAGAAAGGGTTATAATGATATTATAAATAAATGCTGATTGGCAGCAAGCCACACAACTCAATATTGTGAGTGCTACAAATTTTGAAAATAATGAAATGTTTATTTTGGCGGTAAACCTTCCAAATTACAAACTGATATTGAAATAACTAAAGCTAGTTTTAGCGGCTAGCCTTTAGAATAATTACAAATACTGAATCCAGCAGAGACCCGCACAAATTATCATCACAAATAATAATGTTGGAAATTGAAAATGATTCATTGATATTGTGGTGGCTTAACCTTTAAGACTTATAATACTGAAATCAACTTCAAATTTTAAATTATTTTTGGTAGTAAACCACACAAAAGGTAATAGTATTCTAATGAACTATATTCTTGAATGTTAACTGCAGAAATATAATGTCAGAATTTGAAATATAAAACGATACTCAAAATTTCTGCAACATACCTTGAATGGTATGATTGCCTTAGATGGAATACGGCAGGCTAATCTTGTATTAGATTAGCATCAACCAAAACTGCAATCTCCTTTGATATTAATAAGCAGCCAATAACAAATATTAAATACTCTTATAAATAGTACGGCAACCCCTTGAAATGTATGGCCAACAATATTCGCTTCAAAAACCATATTAATATCACTTCATACTTTGAATTGTAGCTTCCTTAGAATGATATGGCAGGCCATAATAAATACAAATCATTCAATGAAATCAATATGCTATATTGATTATAATCAGCAATAAGAGGTACAATTGGAATAAGAAAGGGTATGGCCAGCCAAGGACATGGTGACTATTAATATTAAAATATTTATCATTAAAATTCTCAAATAAATAGATATTTTGAAATCATCTTAATCAGGTATCGAAATTCCGCACACACAAATTCTAGAAAATCACACCAAACTGTAAAATATTCTGAAAAATCTCACACATCCAAAATAATTGAAACTTGAAAACTTTCTGCTACTGTTCAGCTCAATAGCAATCTCTAGATGGAATTACTCAAATGAATAGGAGAGTTTTCATCCTCAAATCCATTTGTTGCCAAATAGTTTTCATCCCAGGTTTGAAAAGATGAACAATATTTTGATAATATGAAATTGGTAATCCTCTCCACTGCTTAACTCTTTAGTTTTTAGGAAAACTAATATTATTTTCTTTTTCTTCTTTTTTCTCCAAAAAATTGTTGATCAAAAGTGTCTAGAAAGTCCTTTTAAAAAAATTACTTTTGGACCCCATTCCTAGAAACACTTTTTGCCCCTTTTTTAAAACAAGCTTTTTAATAATAAAACATAAGTTGCTTTATTATGAATAAGTCATAAAGTTACTTTTTGAACAACTTAAAGTTAAATTATTAAATTATTTCCCTTATCCTTGCCTTTAGCCTATGGGAAATAAAATAATAGGCTAAGGTGTTTCTAATTAACCTCATCTGAAAAAGGGGACATGATAATTTCTAGTACTTAATTATTTATTTGTGATCAACATTCATTTCTTTGAGTATTGTCATTTGTGCAAGCAAGTAGAATAGTACTTTATATTGTTTTCTAGTAATTTCTATAGTTTGAATTTGAGAAATTATAGATCAATTTGGTATCAAAGCAGATTTCTTATATTTTTGAGTTGTAGAAAAGAGATTGTATGGCAGGTACTAGATCTTTGAACAATAAGGAGCCTCTTCCTTGCAATACAGAAATTAATACTTGCAAGTGGAATGAAGAAGTAAAAACGGAAGGTGCATGGGTGCATGATTTAATGGTATGTCTATTGGTTGTTTGGTGATAGGTACCAAGTTTAAGCCTTGTAGAGGATATTGTTGTGTTGGTTGAGTTAGTCCTTGGTGGAGGGAATCTTTCAATGTATGGAAAGGTGCCCCTTGTTTGTGGCTTGATTGGTTGGCACTAGTTAATCCCTGGATTTACCAATGAAAAAGAAGTAAGAAAGAAAGATTTGACTACATGAGCATCTGCCTTTGAAGGCCACATGGAAGGAGTGATGAAGAATTAAACACATATAAGCCAACAACAAAAGCACGTGTATCAAAATGTCCGGTCATGCACTTGTATGGTGGGAAGGTTATTTAATACTTTTAAAAGAAAGAAAAGGATTATTTTGTCTAATTAGGAGAGTTCAAAGATTTGTTATATAGGATTTTTGATCAAAATGGGCATAAAACTGACCAAAAGATAAGGTAGTTGTATTATAGACAAGGTAGTGGGCAAAATACGTAGGGTTACACTACAAAATTCTAGAATCAGTTTGTGTTGTTGGGCATGGACTTAGGAGAGGAGGACATTCTCACCAACTATGTTGGGTTCTCCACATTGACAAATGAAGGAGGGTGATCACTACAAGGCCAAAAGACTTGGATGAAGAATGTGTCCAAGCCTACTAGTAAAAGAGGAGAAAAATATAGGTGGAGGATATTAAATATTAAATGTATTGATGTAATGGTCACCTGTGATATTTACGTTGCTTTCTCTTTCGGTTTGCCTATAATCATGTCTCCATGATTATAGCCTTTTAGTTTGCTTTGTAACTCGTGCTACTTCTTCTATTAGTCTTCTGTTTTGGCACCAATCACGTCTCCATGATTGTTGGGCACCTATCATTGTAATCTATTTATGCTCTTATGTTAATATGATTATGAACTGATTTGTTTTACCAAATTAACTCAACATGGTATCAGAGCTCATGTTCGAGCCTGGTTAACTGTTTTTTTCCTAAGAAGTCATTTTCGTGGGTATCCTTTTATTTTTCTTTTCCAAATCACATCAGTATTTCTGTCTAAAAAATCGTGGAATCGCATGTGAAGGGTTTTTGAAGCGATTCGGTTTTCAGATGAAATTGAAGGTTCTTTTGTTTTGGCGCGACCTCTTTATGAAATCGTGTTTTAGCATTTGGAGTTCTACGCGCGACTGATAATGGTGGATTTCGAGGGTTTTTGAGTGCATTTTCTTGATGCACGACGTGCTTTCTGGGCGCGTTTTACCCTTATTCTACCTGCACGACCTTCTTCTATATTTGTATGACGGGTTTTAGTCATTTTTAGACTTGATTTTTTGTCTTCAGCCGCAATTTCTGACGGGTTTCTCAGACGCCTTAAGCACGTTTTTGTTGGTACTCTCTGGCTACGCGTGTTTTTCCTGATTTCTGGCGTTCTTCAGAAGATTTCGAGCTGTTTTCTACAAATTTTTGAAGCTTCCATGGCCGCCTCGGGTTTCTGCAAGTTCATCTAGGGTTTTGACCCTCTGTTTCAAGACAATTTTTTTTTTTCGATTGCAAATTCTTGGTGGGTTTTTCGAGAGCTCAACTGGGTTGTTCTCCGTTTTTTTTGGGTGCATCGTTTTTTGTGCCTTGAAATTTGTGCCAAGTTCGCGTGATTTACTGATATTTCATGGTAGCCTGAAATTTTTTTGAGCCACTTTTGACAATTTTTTGGGAAAATAAAAATTTGCAAAATTTTTTCTAAAATTTTTTCTTTAAAAGTTTTACACAGAGTTTTGGCTTACCTCGTTTTTCGTGCTTTGGAAAAAGGGAGGGATGGCATCTTTGTCCAATATTATGTTGGAAAGCACGCAGCGGTTCAATGGAAAGAATTACAACACATGGAAGCAGAGGATGATTACCATCTTTGAGTACCGGTGTCTGGATGCGCTTCTTCTTGGTACAGAAGTTCGTCTCACTGTTGCTGGGAAGGATCAGAACAAGTATGATGGAAGTAATAGGGAGGCAGTCATGCTTCTTAAATTATCTATTACCGATGACATGTTACTAGAAATACCATCTGGTAAATCAGCTGCGGAGATCTGGAAGCATTTGAAAGATCTTTATGAGACCTCAGACAAGGGAAGGGCTTTCTTTCTGAAGAATATGCTCTTTTCTATTATGATGGATGACCAAGTGTCTTTGCAGGAGCACTTGATGAAAGTAAAAAATATTCGCGATCAATTGGAGGCCATTGGTCATAAGGTAGAAGAGGAGGATATGGTGGTAATCACTTTGAAAAGTTTGCCACGTTCCTACGAGCACTTCATCGAAACGCTCAACATTGCATCCACCAATGTTGACTTGAAGTTTGATGAGATGTGCAACAAACTTTTGCAGCAGGATCGGTGGAAGAAGCAGTTTGGGAGCAGCAGTGAGTCTCCTACTGTTGAACAAGCATTTACTGCCAAGGATGTTGGCAAAGGCAAGTCCACTTAGCAGAAAGGATGAGGCGATACGAAGGAGGGCTCCAAGAAGTCTTTAACTTGCCATTACTGTGGGAAGATTGGTCATATACAGAGGTATTGCAGAAAGCGGTTGGCTGATGAGAAGTCCAACCAGGAAGCATCTCAGCAAAGTGCTCACGTAGCGGAGCAGGCTAAGCAGAAAGAGTCTTCACACTTTGCATTTTGATGACCAGCACAATATGGGTAGACTTAGTTTTTTTGTTTGTATGATGACCATTAAGGGAGGGAATTAAATATTAAATGTATTGATGTAATGGTCACCTGTGATATTTATGTTGCTTTCTCTTTCAGTTTGCCTATAATCACGTCTCCGTGATTATAGCCTTTTAGTTTTGCTTTGTAACTCGTGCTACTTCTTCTGTTAGTCTTCTGTTTTGGCACTAATCACGTCTCCATGATTGTTGGGTGCCTATCATTGTAATCTATTTACGCTCTTATGTTAATATGATTATGAACTAATTTGTTTTACCAAATTAACTCAACAAAGGACTCTTTCAAGCAAGGTCAAACTAATAGTCAGTCTAAAGGACAAAGAGTGGTACTTCAAGAAGGGTAATTGGAAGGGTACAATAAGTAATACTGTTGTACACCAGTGTAAGGATTCGAAGAATCATTGTGGCCATTGTAACATGAAGAAATTACACCACAATAAAATTAAAGAGGACACAAAAAAGTCCATGGTAACATTTCAAGAGGAAGTGGAGATGGAGGATACTTCTGATGTAAGTTATAAGCTTGGATGCATAGCTACCAATACTATAAATATGGATAAGCAATGTGATGTGATGAACAAATTATTTCAACTAAAGTTGCAAGTAAAGAAAAGCTAGAATAAATGCACTAGTAAATCACAATTCACAATGCAAGTTAAGTTTGCTGAAATTGTTAAGAAGGTTGGTCTAAAAGTGTATGATCATCCTCACCCATACCTATTGGTTTGGGTGGAAATACAAATAATTAAAAAGTACAAATTCATGCAAATTTCATTTTGGGGAAAATGCATGATATATAGATGAAGTAAATGCATATGTAATTCGCCTTGAAGCATTTGACATAGTACTTGGTAGTCTTTATATGTTAGAGATGTAATTTTCATGAGAAGGGCTAACAAATATAGATGGGTTAAGGATAGAGTTAGCTAGATCATAAAGGGATACCACAAGCAATCAAATTAATTCAATAAACAAAGTAATTTTGTTTGCTTTTTGTAATGTCCCCTTCTCAGTGATGATCTCATTGTGGACTGATAGCCGATTTCCGAAAATTTGTAGGCTACTTAGATGTGCAAATTAGGGTTTCCACTTTTGGAGGTGCTTTTGAAGGCTTGCATGCGAATATTTCTGATGCATGTCTGGTGGTTTTTTTTTTTGGTTTTTTGAGAGCTTCAGAATGAGGTAACATGCATCAGTTTCAGATAGCCTTCTTGGAGACTTACTATTTTTAGTAAGTCATGTTTTCTACTCAGTTTGGCTTTCTGTTGAGTTTGAAGTGAACTTACTATTTTTGGCTATTTTTAGTAAGTCTATTTTTGGCAGTGGCATCATTAGCAGCTCAATTCAAGTCATCATGCTATTTTGGGCAATTTGGCAGTTTAAGTTTTGGGCGTAGGTTTTGGTTGCTTCATTGGACTGAGTTTCAACACTTAGTCAATTTTATGTTTTGAGATTGTACCCCCATGCCTAGGTAACGACTTCAAGCTGTTTTAAAGATGGGGCCATGAGTTGGACGCCTCATTAATGATCTTTAATGTTTTATTAAGTTTAAATATTGCCTCAAGGTGGGACGACTTGGGAAAAGAATATTAAAGTATTTAAAATATTTTAAAATGCATTTGAGGTGGGTGTCCCTTGGAGAGATGAAAATTTTTCTTGGTAGGAGTTACAGGTTGCTTCATTCGCCCAATTGAGCTTATATATTGATGCTTTGTGATGAGTTGAAGATCTTTTGGAAATTTGATAATGTTATGTTGCTAAACTGAGTTCAGACATTGCTACGAGCGTTGCATGTCTTCTAGCTTTTTGTTACCTTTCTTTGGGCCTGAAACTATGGCTTCCTAGAAGGTGACTGAAGACCATACTTCATTCAGGAGTGTGGATAGAGCTCAATTTATGGTTTTAATTACAGGCAGGTTGCTGGTTTATAATCTGTTTGTACTGTTGATGTCAATGGCTGAAGCAAATTTCTGTTCGTAGCTTTGCCTTTGAATTTTATTTCATTCTGGGTATTAGCCCAAGCTGTTTCTCTGTGGAGGGTGCCCATTTGTGCAAGAAATCAGATTTTATAAGTGAGGTCGACTTCTCTAGGAGGTCGTACCATTCATTGTGATTTGCTTTGGGATTTGTGCTAAGTCTCTACTACTGTTTTGGCACAGTTTGCTGGTTGGAGATTGGACGCTTGGGCGATTGGCTTCATTTGCCTGCTATTTGGAGTCAATTGGAGCTGAATTGAGGAAGCTACATCCATATTGGTGAATTTCTCACTTGTTGGTTTGATTTTCTGTACTTGCTGTTTCTGTAATGTTCCCGATTTAGCCCTACGCTCTACAATTGGATTTAGCCTATTTTCGAAAACTCGTAGGCTAAGCATAATGGAAATTAGGGTTTCCTATTTTATAGGAGGTTGCAGATGCAGTTTTGAGGGCTTGCATGTGTGTTTTTTTGATGCATGTCTAGTGGAGCTTTCTGGGTTTTTGAAGAGCTTCAGGATGAGGTAACTTGCATTTGAATCTGACATCCTTTCCGGGCACTTACTATTTATAGTAAGTCATGCTGGTTGCCCGGTTTGTGCTTAAAAGATATTTGGAAACACTTACTATTTATAGAAAGTCATGATACTGCTTAGTTGGCATATAGATGTGATTTTGGCAAACTTACTATTTATAGCAATATGCTATTTTTGGTAAGTATATTTATAGCAGTATCACTCTAGTAGCAACTCAATCTTTTGCAGTTCAGTTTGATTTTTTGTTGAGTTGAAGTGAACTTACTATTTTTGGCAATGGCTATTTTTAGTAAGTCTAATCTTGGCAGTATCATCATCTGCAGTTCAGCTCAGGTCATCATGCTATTTGTGGTAATCCTTCAGTTTCAGTATTGGCATTGGTTTTGGTTATCTCCTTGGACTAAGTGTTATACTTAGTTAATTTCATGTTTTTAAGTTGTACCCCCACGCCTAGGAGAGATAACTTCATGTTGTTTTAAAGAGGGGACATTAAGGGGTCATGTTGAGCATTTAATGATTTATTGTTGCATTGTGGAGAGCTGATTATGTTATGTTTTGGAAAGCAAAGTTATGTTGCTGGTTTGAAATCCAGAATCCGGCTAAGGGAAAGCTTATCAATTCTATTCCACTCTTTGGGCTTGAAACTATGGTTCCCTAGATGATGGATTGAGAGTGCTTCATTCAGAAGTACATATTGAGCTTAAGTGTTGGAGAAATTGAGGTTATTTCCAGAAATTGTGTTGCTGGTCCTTTCATGGCTGAAGGACATTTCTATTTACAGCTTTGAGAGTGATTTCTATTTTGTTATGGGTATTTGCTCTTTCCATTCCTAGACCAGGGGCGACCTTTCTTGGAGAGTTGCAGATTTAAATATGAAGTTTCCCTTGCAAGGAGGCCGTACATTTCAGTTTGCATTGGGAGTTGTGCCATAAATAAATAGTGGTGTTTTGAGGCTGTTTCTTCATCTCAGTAGGGGCGCCTATCTTCTAGTTGATCAATGCACTTGGAATCATGCAATTCGGAGGTAATTCGATTGAGTTATGAGCATTTGATAATTTTCTGTAGTTGCTGATTTGACATTTCCAAAATTACAGTTTGCTGAAACAGAGTTAATTCATTTGCTGTTTCCATCTTCTTTCTTCATTTCTCATTATGTTCTAACATGGAAACATTGTAAGACTTGGTGCTTTAAAAAATGGTGAACAACATTGTAATTTGCAGCTTTCCTATTTGTACAAACTGTTAACAGTAGTACTGTTTCAGTTTTAACATTGCTGCATTCTTTATTTAACTTCACATTAAGCACCCCTGGATGGTATACCGCCAGTGAGGATAAATTGAATTGTAATCTCTTTTCATACCCACTTTCAAGTGGTGAATTCCCACTCTTCAGTGGATGCTTGCCGTAGCAAAAGAAGTATTTTAATTGTAATCTTTTCCCCCCACTGTTTGGTGGTAGCGTGGAAAGTTCCTTTGGCTGGTTATCCGCCTTTGTTACATTCAATTTCAGCATTAGTACTCCACCATATGTTAGCACCTCGCCTGTCAAAGGATCTTGAGTGCACATTCTTGGTGTCAAGTTTAATCTCTCTCTTTCAGTGTAATCATTGTAATATTTGATTCAGTAGATCCTAGGGATCCTCTGACCATATGCCCGCCCCTCTTTCTTAAGTGGTTTTAGGGCGCATTCTTGGTTAGAGTTCTTTCGTGCACGTTTTTAGTTATGCTAACTTAAATGAGTGCTTGGTTACATTGTAAATGTTCATTTAAAAATCAAAAAAATTGAGAGAGTATATTTCAGTTTCTAATCAGACTAGTCTAATTTTGATGTATTGCTGGTTTGAGCTCAAATTCTATATCATTCTTGTATTGTAATTGTTAGAGGTTAATTAACTCATTGTGGATTTGGAAGCATATTTCTTTGTATTTGCAGCTGAAAACTATATCATTGTAAGGCTGGTTAGTAGTACTAACAGTCATTAATTTATTGCTGCATTTCATATGATTGTAATTACTCCCACTGAGAAGTGGTTGAGTTAAATAATTTACTTTCAACACTTGTTTATGTTCCCCCCATTGAATAAGTGGTAGAGCGGAATAATTTCCCCCCACTAAATAAGTGGTAGAGCGGAATTCATGGTCGATTATCCGCCTACTTTGTATTTACTTTATTCATGGTCGGCCAACCGCCTACAACTGCTTTGTAACTTTCTTTCAAGTTGCTAATGATCCCCGACACCATATGCTATCACCTCGCCCACATTGGGATCTTGGTGAACATTCTTGGTGAAGGGTTACTTTCTAAGCTGATTATCTTTGAAGCTAATGCTAATTAATGGTCTTGTGCTGATATTGTTTCGATCAAAAATAAAAAAAATTAAGGGGGAATATTACACTTTTGTTGAAAAATAAGCGAGAACTTGGATTGAAAATTTCTACAACGACTAACTCTAAATTGAAGGGTTTGGATGAAGTGTTGCTATTTTTTGAGGAAGTTTTATATGAACTCGAGAGATTGTGATGTAGGAGCATCTTGAGGATCAAGTAATGAGCATCAACCAAAAATAGTTTTATTTTTTATTTTTTATATTTCCAAGTCTAGTCAAAGAATTGAACATGACTCCCAATGGGAAGAAAGCAAGGATGCCCATGAGGCCTATATATTTTAATTTTCATGTAATTAACCCCTCATGAAGTTGGACTCCTTGCATGGACCCTTGAGAAAGAAATCTTGGATTTCGTGCCATTTGGCTACCTTTGGAAGAGAAGCCATGACAAGCCATGATGCCTCATCTAGTGTGGGGTTTACTATGACAACATCTATGATGCTTCATTGATTGAGGTTACATGTAAGAACATCTTTGATTTGTCCACAATGATCCATTAATAGAGGCACTCCACAAATGGATTTTTGGAGCTTGCTATAAGATCTCCTAGAGAGTGGCATTACACTTGGCCTCCATTTGATGCTTGCATTTGGGTGTTCCATTTGGGGGGTTTCATCTTAAATATGGTCTTGAGATTTGGAGAGGTCTTCCAATTTGTTTGTAGGAAGCAAGGTGGCCTTGCAAGTAGGAGAAGTTGATTGCATTGTAGCAAGCAATGAGGTAGGTGGATTGCCTTGCAGAGCTTGGGAGTTTTTTGGTTAGAAAAGAGCAATTCTACAAGGGAAGTTTTGTCAAATTTTCTGTACATTTCCTATGCATTTCTAAACTCCTTTGTATCTTGAATAAAATTAGATTTATTATCTAATGGATCCTTATGCATGTTCAAGTTGCATGTGCTTAAACCTAGTTGTTGAAGTCTCTACATGGGTTAGGAGGACTTTTGGAGTGTATAGATTAGTCACATGGGCTTTATAGTTAGGGAGAATGGTAGGGTTAATAGGTCATTTTTACCTTAGTTGCATTTTAAATTTTTATTGCATGAAGGGTTCATTATAATTCTGGTAGAGTTATTTATTAACATTGTGAAAAAGATTTGTATTACAGTTATCTGTTATGAGTGATCTCAAGATTAATGAGAAAAATCCATATTTCAAAATTAATGGTGTATGCTTGTTTACTTTCAGTCTCCCACTTTCTATGCAAATAGGATGACTTCAAGTGTAAAAGGCATCAGTTATTTCTCTCTCTCTCTCTCTTTTTTTTTTCTGAATTTTATTGTGCATTTTTTGGGTTTTTGATATTTCCCAGCTTTTTCCCAATAGTACACTAAGAAATTGATTTTTGTTATATTTTAAATCTTTTGGTATGCTAAAAATTTCTTGAGAAAGCTGTATGCTTCTATGCTCAAAATGGGAAAAAAGATTACAACTTAAATCACCTTTCATGTAAGCCAAGGGAAATGAAGTAAAGATAGATTACTTCAAAATTCTTTGGAGACAAAACAACCAAAGTATGAAACCAAGACAACCTACTTAGATGCCCAAACCAATCAAAAGGAGGACAACAAACTAGGATTGGCCAAGATCTCCCTCCTCCCCCTTTTGAAGAGGGGAGCCTCCATAGTCCATTGAGAATCCAACCAATAGATTCCTTTGCTTCTAAATAAATATATCCTCCCATGTTTTTTGAATTTTAGATTTCTGCCCATGTTTTCTTGTAGGCATGCAATTTGCTTTTGTCTCATGTGTCTCACTTTGAAATAGTGAGAATTACTTTGGAGGACAAAAGATCATCATCAAAATCATATAAATCTAGGAAATCCAAATCCTTTGCTTGATAGAAACCTCTCATTTTAAGCCTCTCTAATATGAGAAAAAATATTCTCACTGACCTCTTTACAGTCCTTTGGTGAGAAGGAGAAGAAATCCAGTCCTCCTGTCATGTCCCTTTCACCTAGAAGGTATAATGTCATTTAATTTAATAAAAGTGTTTTAAACGCTTCAAATAATAATTATATTATTAATATTATTAAAAATAAAATAAAAATAAAAAATAAAAAATATATTTAAAAGTTTTGGTCGACTCGTTTAGTTAGTTTTGGCACCAGCTTGGATGTTGCAAACCTGGCCAAGCTATTTTTCTATCATGAGTTCAAACAAGTGTAAACAAAGTTCTTATTGGCTGGGCAAAGGATATGCAAGATTGATGTGATTTTTGGGAGTCATCCTAAATTTGTGCTTGTTGTGATGAAAAACCTAGCAGCTAGCCAAGTTGGGTCAACACCCTTGACCTGATCTTGTCAAATTTCCCTCTAATTTGCATAACCAAGTCTAGAGTCCATCTTAACCAAGTGCAGGAATTGATTTTCAGGTGAAGCGCCACACTTGGGAGGATTGGAGAGACCGCTATAGCATTGTCAGGCCACTAGGTCACTCATTCGCTACTCTTGGAAGGCTGTTGACACTTGCAATAGTGACGACATTACCTGTCCAGGCTTGGCGCACAGCCCTGTGAAGGCATTTGAGCCCAATTGCAGACCCCACACATGCTATTAGGAGGAATTTGTAAGTACATCTGATCAGCGCCTACTATTGTGGAGAGTTGGAGACCTACCAGGTAGCAATTTAAGGGTTTATATCCCAATTACCAACATAAGACCCCAAGATAGACCTTGTGCACAACGGTGCTAGCCATATCGGGTGTGGCTAGCCTGGAAGTAAGGCAAGCTTATCATGTCAATTGTCGATTTGAAAGTATATTTTTTGTAGCTGCTTATTGCTGCTGCGAGTAACTGTTATATCAAAACATTATATCCACCCTCCTTAAATTGTTTGAAACATAATTTATATAATAAAGACCAGGCGATTCAGATTTGCTGTTCATTTCTTATAGTAGAAGGGAATTTGTTTGATCTGATTTGTTCATTTAATCACATGGGGTTTGAGACAATAGTTTGATATATGCATGAACATCTCTATTTGTTTTGACTTATTGTTCATGTTTACACTAAAACCCTAGATCTAAAACTAGGGTAGTAGTGGAACATTTCATTGGTATTAGAGTAGGCATTCCTGCTAGCGTGTTGTGTGTTTGTTGTGCATGCAATTAAGCCAAAGGGACTAGAGAGCCTTAGAGAGGGAGAGGAAGAAATTAGAAGCAACCACACAAGGAAACAACAATGTAATTGGAGGCAGAGTTTGGAGTTGACTCTAGGAAGACACAAGATGCAAGATGACTTCTATGTGTTTGGCATTGGTGAGACAAAGTTGGTGTTGGGGGTGCAATGGTTGCACTCACTTGGCGAATACACACAAAATTATCAGACTTTGAAGTTGAAGTTCAAATCTAATGGGAAGGAGGTAGTTGTATGTGGCCTTTCCAATGGGGGTCTTATGACGGTTTTAGCCAAGAGGATGGAGAGGGTTTTCTGAAGAGGTCAAGTGGCTTTGGGAGCAGAGTGTTTGATTACAGTTATAGGTCCATCCAAGGATGGGAAGTCTTATCATGTTGACATCCATTCTATCCAAAACAAATGCTGCAAGGTGTTCCACAAAATTCTTCCAGGTATACCACTAGATAGGGGTTTTCAACATGTGATTGAGTTTAGAGGAGGGAACAAAACCGATCATTACTACACCTTACTGTCCTCCTAGGAGGTACAAGGAGGAGATTGAAAAGGCAATTAAGGAGCTGTTGGACATGGGACACATCCAACCGAGCACTAGCTTGTTTGCCTCTTTTGTTGTGTTGGTCAAGAAGAAAGATGGTACTATGAGGATGTGTATTGATTATAGAGCCCTCAACAAAAAGACAATCAAGAATCGCTACCCCATACCCAAGATCGATGAGTTGATAGATGAGCTTCATGGTGTATTGTACTCCAAGATTGACTTATGATCAAGATATCATCTGATAAGGGTTAGAGGTGAGGATGTGCACAAAACAACCTTCAGGTGTCTGTATGGGCATTATGAGTTCTTGGTCATGCCATATGGGTTGACCAATGCATTGACCACATTTCAGTCTTGCATGAATTAGGTATTTTTTTTTGCAACTAAGGAAATTCGTGTTGGTTTTTTTTATGACATCTTGATTTTCAGTAAAACATGGGAGGATCATTTGAGGCACGTAGATGAGATGCTTGGCATACTTGGGCAACATCCATTCTATGCCAAGGCATCCAAATGTGAGTTTGGTTTGACTGAAATATTATATTTGGGATTTAAGATTAACGCCCAAGGGGTTAGTGTGGATGAGGAAAATCAAGGGAATACAAGATTGGACTAGACCAAGGAATTTGAAACATTTGAGAGGATTTGTAGGATTTTGTAGCTACTATAGAAGGTTTGTTAAGGGGTTCTCACAACTTGCAGCTCCATTGACAGATTTATCAAAAAAAATGAGCTTTCTCTTGGAGCACTTCAATGTAGAGAGCTTTTGACAAGTTCAGGTAGGTAATGAGTTCATGTCTTGTTTTGGCTATTCTTGATTTCTCACTTCCTTTTATTCTAGAATGTGATGCTTCAGGCTAGGGGATTGGAGCAGTGTTGATATAGAATAAACACCCTATAGCATTTGAGAGTAGGAAGCTCAAGGAGATGGAGAAGAGCTTCTCTATTTACGACAAGGAGATGTTAGCCATCATGCATGTATTGGCCAAATTCAGGAAATACTTGGTTTGTGGGAAGTTTGTGGTGAAAACGGATCATAATAGCTCGAAATTCTTCTTCAATCAAAAGGATTTGAATGATAGATAGCAAAAATGGGTAAGTTGCAAGCCTATGATTTTGACATTGAATGTGTAAAGGGAAAGAATAATGTAGTGGCTGATGCACTCTCTAGGAAACCTTATTTATGCTCTATGATTGATATATTTGCTGATTGCAAGGTTTCTATAATTACTGAGTATGCAAGAACACATTTGTTGTTGACATTTTGCATGGGAACTTACGAGATGACAGGTACAAAGTGGTTGATGAGCTCATCCTATACAAGGATAGTGTGTATTTTGTACTAGAATTAAAGGTGAAGGAAAGAATCTTGAGGACACGTCACGACACACCATTTTTTGTTCTTCCAAGGTACTACAAGACATATAAGCAAGTGATGGAGCGTTTTTCATGGAAAGGCCTCAAGGGTGATGTGTTGAAGCATGTTAGGGAGTGTTTGGTTTGCCAACAAAATAAAACAAAGCATGTATTTCTAGCTGGTTTGTTGCAGCCTCTGTCCATTCCAAATCAAAAATGGGAAAGTATCTCTGTGGATTTTATCACAGGATTGCTGAAGGTGCAAGGTAAGGATTGTATCTATGTGGTTGTTGATAGGTTCACTAAATATGCTCATTTTTATGCTATATCTTTAGAGCACAAGGCACCATCTTTATAGAGGTTTTTAAACTTCATGGGCTGCCAAGGAACATTGTGAGTGATAGGGACAGCAGGTTTATCAACTTGTTTTGGTAAGAGCTCTTTTGATTAACAGGCACAAAATTGGCCCCAAGCACTAGCTATTATCCTCAAACCGATGGACAAATGGAAATTGTGAACAAATGAATACAAGGTCACTTAAGGAACTATGTTACATGACAGCAAATAACATTGGGTCAAATGGCTGCACCTTGGAGAGTATTGCTACAATTCTACTCACCACATGTCTATAGGTATGCCTCTTTTCAAGGCACTCTATGGTTATGATGCCATTCCATTCATGGATTTGATTTTTTCAGATAGTAGAGTACTGGGAGCTAAAGAATTGATTTAGCAAAGCCTAGACAAGTGAAGACACTCAAAGAGAACCTACAATAGTCCCAAAACCAGCAAAAGATGTATGCTGATTGTCGCTGAATTGAGAGAGTTTTTGAGGTGGGAGATATGGTATTCTTGAGGTTACAGCCCTACAAAGTACAAACAATCTACCCTCAAGGGAAGTGGTGTTGAGAAGTTGAAACCACAAGTTTATGGACCCTATAAAATCATGAGGAGGATTGGTGAGGTTGCATATGAGCTAGAGCCTTTTGTTAACAACATAATTCATAATATTTTCCATGTATCATGTTTGAAGAAGGCCCTTGGACAGCAAGGTACACCATCACTTAAGCTGCCACTGCTTGATGATGAAGAGAAATTGATTTTGGAGCTCGAGGCAATCGTGGATGCGAGAGACAAGTTGAGAAACAAGACTATTCTGGAATATTTGGTGAAATGGAAAAAATTTCCTATGGAGGATGCTACTTGGGAGGGGGTGGAGATCTTTAGTCACCCAAATCTGAAATTGCTTGGGGGCAAGCAATGTTTGGGGTGGGAGGACTGTCATGTTCCTTACACCCAGGAACTATAATGTAATTTAATTTAGTAAAAGTGTTTTTAAACCCTACAAATTATATATATATTGTTTAGTTAGTTTTGGCGCCAACTTGGATGTTTCAAACTTGGCTGACCTATTTTTATATCATGAGTTCAAACATGTATAAATAGAGTTCTTGCTAGTTAGGCGAAGGATATGGAAGATTGATGCAATTTTTGGAAGTCATACTAAATTTGTGTTTGCCGGGACGAAACCCTTGACCTGATCTTGTCAATTTTCCCTCTAAATTGCATATGCAAATCTAGAGTTCATCTTAACCAAGCACAGGAATTGATTTTCAGGTGAAGTGCCACACTTAGGAGGATTGGAGAGACCACTATAGCACTGTCAGGCCCTAGGCCACTCATTTACCACTCCTGGCACTACCTATCCAGGCCTGGCACACAGCCTTGTGAAGGCATTTGAGGCCAGTTGCAGACCCCACAAATGCTATTAGGAGGAATTTGGAAGTATATCTGATCAGCACCTACTATTGTGGAGACTTGGAGACCTACCAGGTAGCAATTCAAGGGTTTATATCCCAATCACCAGCATAAGACCCCAGGACAGAGCTTGTGCACAACCGTGTTGGCTATATCGGGTGTGGCTAGCCTGAAAGTAAGGCAAGCTTATCATGTGAATTGTAGATCTAAAAGTATATATTCTGTTACTGCTTATTGCTGTTGGGAGTAACTGTTCTATCAAAACATTATATCCGCCCTCCTTAAATTGTTTGAAACACAGTTTATATAATCAAGTCTGGGTGATTCAGATTTACTGTTGACTTCTAATAGTAAAAGGGAATTCGTTTGATCTGATTTGTTCATTTAATCACATAGGGTTTGAGACAACAGTTTGATCAAGCATGAACATCTCTATTTGTTTTGACTGATCACCCATATTTATACTAAAACCCTAGATCTGAAACTAGGGCAGTAGTGGAACATTTCACCTCCTTAGTTTGGTCAACCATTAACTGACTGTAATTTCATCAAATGAAATTAGAGTTTGAGTAACCAATTTTTGAAATCCGCTTTTGAAGATAAGTCATCTTTGAAGAGGAAACCTTGGCAAAACTACACTCATTCTGAAGTGTCCTATCTAATTACAATGAAAGCAACAGAAAGGCAATCACTTATAATTTATAAGTTTTATCCAGATGATGTGCACTGATAAAATAAAGATGGTGTGAGAAAGGGGTTTTACTTTTGACAGATAAACCAACACACATTTTGACAAAATGATTCTGCAAATTTTGGAAGGAAGGATCAATCTTGATGAGTTCTCTAATTAGTTCTGCAAGAAGCTTCAACAAACCAATATTTTGGATAACCGAAGGCAGGTTATAAAATCTGATCCAGAAGGGGACTTGTGAAAAAACCACTTTGGTTGGATTAAAGAAAGGGTGCCACGGGCACATGGAGGCTTGGATCCTGTCAAAAAACCAGTGACCATTTGTCCAAACAAACTCTTGATCTACCCAGGACTAAAATTTTAACAAAGAAGCCTTTGAGGAGAAAACAGGGTCAATGCTAGAGGATCAAGATTCTTCAACCCATTTGTAGATCTTTGTTAAAGGTGGTCTCCTACACATGAAGTGACAAATTAGGGAGATACTACACAGGTGTTCCACAATAGGGTCAATATGATGATCAGAGAGGTAGAGATCTGGGATGGACTGGGAAAAAGAAATAGGGATATCCCCCAAGAGATGAGAATCATCTATCCTCATTGACATCATGCCCAAAACTGAATCCTATTTTGCTGGAGCTTCATAGAAAGACAAAGCTTAGGAGGGGGATTAATAATGTTGAGTAGGCCCTCATAAATTGTAGTTATGGAGACCAAGGATCCTCTCACCTATAGGATCTAGACAAAAGGAGCAAATGCAGCATCTGTCTTCAACAATTAAATTTGCAGAAATGGTTGTAGTGTGGAAGGGGTTTGCAACATTTTTGCACTCTGAGAAAATCTCCCTTTCAATTTGCTTGGACTCCTTTGCCAGAGTAGACCCAACTTCACACTCTTTCTTGTGAAGCTCATGGCACTCATCCTTCTGGCCCTTGACTGATTTGGCTTTATGTCCCATAGGTAAAAGAAGACATTTGCAAAGAAGGGCAACTTCTGGGGGCTAAAACATTTGTAGGGAGATAAGCAGTTGCTTGAGCCTTCTTGCCATCTGCATTTGTATTGCAATCCTCATTTGTGCCAAAATCCACACTTGCTGCTGCTTCACTCTTATTGCTATCTTGTGTTTGTAGATCTGATTTTTTTTAATATTTGCATAAAGCATGTTATGTTAAAGCTAAATAGTTTGCTTCTGTGCTATTGTAATTTATGTTCACTTACGTAAGCTTTGAGGGGTAGTAAATCTAAATAAAACAAGGGGAGCATTAAAAGTAAGGTAAAAGCTAAACCTAAAATATTAAAAGTGAGTTGTAAGTCTCAAAAGTTAAAAGAGGAGCGTTTCATGTGAACTAAAATAAAAAAGCTAAAAGCCAAAAGAATATTCCTCCTCAAAGAAAGTAACAAGAATATTCCTTTGTGAATAAAAAGGTAAGGCCAATGATTAAAACATTTTAAAAAATTCACTATTTTTAAGGCCTACTTGCCTTTATTCTAGCAAAGGTATTTTGTAAGCAAATCTGAGATGTTGATGAGGAGGATGATCCATATATAATTTGAAGGTCCTTTCAACAGCCCAGATTTGTTTGTGATGCATATAAATAAGCAAAGCAGCTTGTCTCTGCACAAGATTGCTGATGTTGTATTTTTTCTTGCCTAAACAGCTGTTTTATTTTTGTATTCAGCAAGCTTCTATTCTTTCAAGAGATGTGCTAATATGTATATTCAGAAGCATTTTTTGGCTTTTTCATTCTCCCCTCAATATTGAGTTTAATGTGGATAGTTTAGCAGTTAGCCTCGTTCAAGTGTTAAATTTCTTGCCTATAGCATGAGCAGTTTATTGTCTATTCTATTGTTGAAAATTTATATTTCCAGCATTTTTGTGTATACATTGTTCCTTTGGGAGTAATCACACACCATTCTATTGCATTGCCCTTTCTTTTATCTTGCATTTATTCTATTTGTCTCTCTCCCCCTGTTCACCCCCTAGCATTTTACATCATGTTAGAATAGGGGAGTCTGCCCAAATTCAGAGGTTGTTTGAGCTTAAGGGAACCGTGCTCAAGCTTCCTATTTGTATGCTTTGATTGTGAGTGCAACTCTATTCAGACAATAATAAGCATTCACAATAATGATATTTAAATACGTATATAAATATACATGTATAAAAGTACTAGTAAAGGCAAATCATAGTAATATAAAGTATTAGTAATCTAAAATCAAACAAGCATGTGCTAAACATAGGAGACAAAGACACATAGTATCACATTACCTTTTTCTTACGGTGTGGAGTTGCATGTTGCAAGCAAGTGCTTATGTGTTATATATTTCTTTGCAGATTATGCTATAGTGGAGAAACCATCATTGGACACTTGGATGCGGGAGGGTCATGACTATATAGTACTGAAGAGGTTTGATATTGACTGCATTCGTACCATTGGAATTGTGCTTGGACAAAGCATTGCCCTTGACCATTTTGTTCGACAGGTAGTTCTTTTCCTATATTGGACTTGACATTGTACAGAACTTGTTAATATAGATGATGAAGCAAGTGTATATATGCCAGAAGCTGTTAGACATTGACTCTTTTTCAGGTAGATGGTATGGTGGCAGAATTTATTGATTTGAATAAAGGAATGGAGAAGACAGGCACATTTACCATGAAGCGCAAAAAGCTTTTTCAACTTGTTGGACAGACAAATACCAATCTTGCAAATGTAATTTTCAAGCTCGGGCTTTTTGAAAGGTGATTTGTGCAGCCATAACTTAATCATTTTTTGTTAATATTGTGCAGAAGAGATGTGAGATGGCTTCCTCTCAATATCTGAAAAGTTAGTTACTGATACAGAGTGATTTATTATTATTGTTGGCTGTAAAAGATTACTAGGAAAGGAGGTAAGACATAAACTTATTTTGGGCATCTATTACTGAGGTTACATTTAGGTTTATCTTTCAGTGGTGAACTTACATCTAAGTTGTGCATTTTGGGCTTTATTGCTAAGGTTTCAAAATTTCAATGATTTTTTCTGGCTTTGATTGGTCATCCTCTTTTTGAAGAGTGAAATTATGACAGTTTAATTATAATAGACTCAAATAATTTTATGATTGAAATCTTATGGATGACCTTGGAGCATGCAGCCCTCCAGTAAAAGAACAAGAACATGGATCATGTTTGTGAAAGCCATAAAATCTCTTCTGCAAAATATTCAAATTCAAATTCAAAACAACGTTTCCATGCCATAATTCAATTGGAATTTGGAAAATATACATGTGAAACAGTACAATCTTAGTTGTGTGTTATTCTAATTTAATAATTTTATTTTTCGAAAACAAACATCTTTTGTTTCACCTTTATTCGGTCACTTTTCTTTTGCAGATAGCGTAGAAATCATAATTTCCAATGATTATGATAGAAATTGTTTTGAGTGTGAATATAACATTATTATAAACATGGGCTAAGCTATTTGGTAATTGACTTTAGCATCTTCATCTTTAACTTCAACTGAAACCTCTGTTAGCTGTAATTTATAAAACTTCACCTGGCAGTGGCATAAGTTTAATGTTACTGCATTTGTATTGGATGAAACTAAATAGCTTACAGGGGATCATTCAATATAACTGTAAATTTTTCCCACCTAGATTATGGTGAAAGCAGATTGTCCATATAGGGTACAACTACTGTACATGGCAAATTCAAAATTTACTTCATTTAGAGCACTTAGATCAGGCATAATTCAACATCAATTTCTAGCATCTGAGAAAACATGTGCATAATGACAGCCCAAATTTCTAAAACTTTGGTGTATGTCCCCAATATAGATAGTGTTCATATGTCGAGACATATTTTTTAATATTTTTTAATATCCTCATGATGCAAACATTCTGAACTTTGAAAATATTGTGTGGTTTACACAATGTCTGTGCTCATTCCATTGGAGGATGCCTGAAAACACTCTCTAGGGCATACATGTCTTCAAACTTCATCAATGTCTATGGATAAAGCAAATTGATGTGTCTTTTCCTTGCAATTAAAAAATACAATGAAAGAAATGACAAAAAAATGCTAACATTTTACTTAACTGTGTCTGAAACAGTGATGTTATCTTTAGATCTGGGCAATTGTCTTCATTGGGCATGATTATGTGTAGATTAGCATTTTCAAACTTAAAAGAGTTAAGATTCCAATATCCAAAGAATTTCCTTCATAGCCTGCACTCATGAACTGATTCAATCATCATTTATGTGGAACTGTAATTATTCAACAGTGTTCACAAGAATGGACTGAAACATAAATCTTTGTTCACAATTTTGGAATTGGCTCAATGATATCCTTTGCTATTGGCAGCTTCTAGTTCTTTGGTCTTCCAGTGTTGGAATCGGAATTGACCCTGAAATGCCTGCAGAATCGTTCAGGGTTCGACATTTTTCACACCAAAATGATTCTGCCAAACTCTTTCCAAACCTGCATGATTCCAGGGTTTTCAGAACAATTATAGGGTGATTCCAGGCATCAGTTGTCTTTTCAAAAACTCGAAAAACCCTAAAATGAAACATTGAACAAAAGCATTTGACGGTTTCCCCCTTGTTAATGCCCCAAATATGCCGAATGGGGATGGATGTTAACAGGGATGCATGCGAAAATGGACGGTTTTTTAGTTTCCGTTCAAACAAAGCCGAATATTTGCATTCAAACCTAGCCAACGATCGATAAGTCTCAGACCTGCGAGTGCTGACCTACAATTCAAGTTTTAAAAAAAATATTTTTCTGCTGCGAACTATGAATCTTCATTTTCTTCTGCCATCAACTGCGAATCTTCATTCTAATGTCGTGATAGGGCAAATGGCTAAGAATGTATGAGTATATATCATTAAATACAGATTTATATAGTATAATATATTTAATATAAATAAAATTATATGTATGAATATATTTTATTTATATGATTGAATTAAAATAGTAAAACTAAATCTAATATATTATATTATTAGATATAATTATATATACTTATATATAATATTTATTATTAATATAATAATATTAAATATATTGATATTCTATTGAATAAATAATGATACTTCAATTTTTACAGTTTTTTTTAGCATATCCCTGGTATATCATAAATGTTTTTTCTACAGACATACTCAGAACATACCCATGCTCTCCCCAAAAAATTGTCGTACCCATGTACCCATATCTGATTTGGAAACTTAGTCTATAACATATTTGTAAAAATCTTTCTTCAGATTGACTTGGCAAACCAAAAGAGAACGATTTTTCTAATTAATTGGGAAATTAAAAAAGCTGAAAATTTCTTAAAAATAGAAACAAAAAAAATCAGTGCCTCAATCATGATTTAATTGCAAATTTTTCTCAAATTTTTTCATACCTTGGGATTTGTGCCAGAGTCTGCAAACAAACCAGTGATCCTATTCAGATCGGATCACTGACCAGGCTGAGCCATGATTACTCATTTTTTTTTCAAATATTTGCTACTATGGACTATAACATGTATACACTTTTTTATGTTTTGCATCTACTAAGTCTAGCTTATTTTTTCTAGGCTAGATTATTTGATACTAGGTAAACGATAAGTAATAATGTGAATAATTCATTGAATAACCACTTCTTTAGTTGAACTAAAGTTAGCCATGGTTTACTTCTTAATTAACCCCCTACGATCAAACCCCATTAGATGGAATCCCTCTAGTCTTTAGGTTTTAATATTTTATGAAAACATGCTATATCCATGTTGGACACTATGCCGGTCATACTTGCGTGACTGCATCCATATCCATGCTACTTAGTTTGATGGTAGAAGGTTCTTTTCAAAAGAAAATTATTAAATGTAATCACCAATTTACTTGTTTCTAACATGCTCTTAACAGTGATGAGCATGGTTAGTCTTCTCATAGTTTTTCAACTATGGTTTTGTTTTTTGTGTAGAAATATGCACTCTTTTTGTCACAACAGCTTTTGTAGGTTCCAGTACAATGGATCAACACATTTATGGGCATAGTGGTGTGCTCAGACATGTTTGTATGGGCACTGCAGTTTTGAAAACATGAATTTGGGTTCACCATTTGGTTGTGTTAGTGCTGCATGAATTTCCTCCAAGTCCGTTGAATAAAATCTTAAAACGGTTCAAATTTTTTTCAGTTTTCCAATCATGGTTTTGTTTTTTGTAGAAATATATACATTTTTTGTCACAACAGCTTTTTTAGGTTCTTTGTTCAGGATTTCATGGCCAAGAGAAAGAATCAAATGCTCACTAGAACAAGGAATGATACTCATCTGCTGCTTTTGATTTGCCAGAGCCACCGATGCATCCTTGCCCTCTACATCATATGCCTCATCTACCCCTTTGGCAAAAGAAGAAACAAGCCCCACAAGCCCTATTTTTGCAGAAGATTCTTGATTTTCTCCCACATGGTCCTGTTTGCTAGGTGTAATGGGAGCCATAGGCAACCTAAGCCCTAATAGCAGAGGGCCCATCTCTGCCATGTCTAGCTTACGCTGATCCCCATTTTGCACAACTCCCTCCGCTCTGGCCTTACCATCTAAAGCCATTGGATGTTCACCATTTCCTCCATGAGCAAGTGCCTTAGGGTTTGCTACAGATTTGCCAGGAGCATCAATTTTGAAATTGCTTTGCTTTATATTAACGCACAAGTAAATTTCTTTTGTTCTATGTGAGTGATCTGAGCTACTGTTGATGACTATGGTTATCCAGTTTGAAAGTATGGTTCTTTTTCAGCTGACTGTGCTATTGGAAAGGCACTATGAGCTTCCAGATTCTCTATTTCACACTCTTACTTATCTAAAATGTGTTTTCAGGTAGGTGCCTGCCTAACTGTGAGTTTTTCTTCATCTAAATCAAATATTATGGTTAAAGTTCTAGCCTTCATGCTTGTTGCTTGATTTTTTGACTCTTAGGAGTTTATTCCCCATGGGAAAAATCTTTCTAAAATTTGTTCTATATTAGTTGTTCCAGCTGACCAATAAGATGGCAGTATTGGTTATCAGCTAAGTTACCGATTTGTTTTTGGATTCGGGTACAGGATTCAGTCAAAAAAAAATTTGGGGTTGGGTACAGCTTGGGTACGGCAATACAAAAAACATATAAAAAAATAAAATATATACATATTTGCAGCAGTAATTGAGTTTAGAATACACCACCATATTAATAGTCTAATAACATAGCAAAAATAGATCACCACTTTCATAGTCACTAAGTCAAATATTAAAATATTAGTGATTACTCGAATGTCATGATATAAAATTATAAATTAAAGTTCAAACATAAAATGTCAAGTGTTTACAATCAGCTATTATTGATCATTGATCAATCTGAATCATATGGGTCATCAAAAAAAGCAGCATCATCAGCATCATTAGATGCTACATTTTGTGTAGAACCACAAATAGCATTAGTGGCACACACACAAGCATTGCCACTAGCATTGACACTACCACTCTCATGCTCAGTAGCTGCTTCAGGCTCATACTCATCATCAATATCAAGTGCAGCTAAGTGACTTGTGGAAGCATCCAAGTCAAGCTGCTCTGGCTCAATATCCCACCTCCTTGTGTCTCCTTCTTTGTAGGAACTTTGCTTGTGTGTAAGGATGCACAAGTTTGAATGCACATACACCAATTCCTTTGCCTTTTTTGAATGTAGCCTATTGCGTTTTATTGAGTGGATGAAGGAGTATGTGCTCCAATTCCTCTCAGAAGAAGATGAACTAACAACCTATTAAGACCAAATTAAATAGTTAAGAGTTACAAATTTTTTAATTTAAGTTTAACTAAACAAAATTATTAATTAATATAAAATTATAAATTAAAATTAAAATTACAAAATATAAAACTTACTTGGGATAAAATTTTAATTGCAATAGGTTGGAGGTGCATGTATTCTTGCCCATGGAAGTACCACCAACTATGAGCATCCACTGTGACCTTGTCTCGAAGAGCATCCATATTTTGATCAACACTACCGGAGCATGCAAAAGCCATGAACTCAGCCCTCACTCGATCACGTTGGTCATGATCAGTGAAGATTCTACGAAGTGCTGCCTTGTACCCTTGAGCCACTTCAACATCCCTATATGGAGCAACTCTTGATGAAGTAGAAAGTATCTCAAGACTATAATATTTGGGACTCAATGCAAAAGCGAGAAGATGCAATGGAGTAGTCATTTTGTTCCATCTATCAACCATGATTTCCTGTGTAGCTCTTTGAAGAAGTTTTCTTCAGGATCTTCCTCTTTGCATTGATGATAGTTTTCATATTCTCAATCATTGAGTTGATACCATCATATACTTCTCCCAAACAAGGTCTATCCATGTCTGTGTAACAGATCATGCTCAATATAGGCTCAGTGAAACTAACCAGGTACTCAACACGATCCCACCAACTATCATCTAGGATCCTTTGCTTGACCCTATTTGCCCTTTCATTGCTAGATTGCCTCCATATGGCCCAATTAGAACTGATTACCATGGCACAAAGTGCCTCACGAACCTTTATAATTCGTCTCAACACAATTGTGTTGGAGGCAAAACGGGTCTTAACAACCTATTTGGAAATAAAAATAAAAATAAAAATATAATTTAAATTTAGTATTACAAAATCAAAATTTAAAATTAAAAGAAAATAAAAAATATAAAAATATTGAGAATTAACTTTACCTTCAACAATTCCAATTTTGAGAATTATCTGAATATTCCTTGTGTCATATGGTGGTTGGTGACAAACATTTGGATGTCTTCGCCCTCAGCATACACTTGTTTGATCCACTCAATTTTGGATCCAATTTTTCATAGCATTAGATTGAGGGAGTGGACAACACAAGGTGTCCAAAAAATGTGTGGATACTTCTCCTCAATCAATAACCCAACAGCCCTACAATTTTTGGCATTGTCAGTTACAACTTGCTCAACATTTTGATGGCCCACTTCTTCAATAAATGGACCATCTTTCACCTGTCCTTCACAATCCACTGCGCTCAAAAACATTGCCCCTTTAGGGGACACGACAATAACATTGATCAATGGGCGATTTTTTGCATCTTTCCATCCATCAGAAACGATGGTCACCCTTGTTTCGATCCATGAATCCCTTATGGGCTTCAAAGAGTCTGCTACATGTTTCACCTCTTTCTCTAATAAGGTGCAACACACCTTCTCAAAACCCGGGCCTTTATACCCCTTTGGAGCTTCATTAATAGATTTCACCATTTTTTGCCAATATGGTGAACGAATAGCGTTGAATGCCAATCCATTGGCATAGACACATCTTGCTATGTCTTGATCAGCAATCTCTCTTGCTTCATTCTGAAATGAAGCTTCCAACGGTCCCTTAGATCTTTTATTTGATGAGGGCACGGTTTGCTCTTGAGGGATGTTCATAAATGGATGGCTTTGTGTGGGTGGAAGAGAAGTAGGTGGTGGTGTAGGGGTTTTCATGGATCGAGATCCTTTCCTCAAAGGATGGCTTGTTTTAACACTACCAACTTTATGCTCTGCTTTTTCTTGCTCAGCAATATATTTCAACACTACGTCATCTGGAAGGCCTTTGCCATCACCTTCTTGAGGTCTTGGACAAGGTTTGATGCCATTATCAGGGATCTTACACAAGTGGGCTTTCACTTGATTGTATGAGCTCGTATATCGAACTTTGCAATGACTACAAATCCAAATAAATACTCCACCACTTGGACATTGTTGAACCATTTCTACCTATTTCCAAAGGGGAGAGGTTGCATTTATTTTGAAACGAGATTGGCTTGAGGAGTTAGAAGCGGATGCCATTGTAATACCTAAGGCACAACAAATTGAAATAATTTTGGTATTGAAATTTGAAACTAAAATACTTAAAAGAATGAGAACAATCAACAAAACAATAAAAACAAAACAAAATAGTTCATTTGTTAAAAAAAATGTAAGAAAAAAATCAAAAAACTTCAAAGAAACCTACCTCTTTTGAACAAATCTTGCTCTACGATCTTCTTGGCAACGAATGGACACTTGCAAGTGCTTAGGAATAGCACAACAATCAACTCTGAACAACCAACAATCTGCCTTCAAGTCTATTCAAGCTTGTGCAAGCAAGAGAGAAAGTCAAGCAATGGAGGCAAAAAAACTTGTTTTTCATTCACAAATTGTTAAATGAGAGTGTTTTTATCTTTTTAGTGTGTTTGGAGGCAAAGATTAGGGTTGGAATGAATATAATTATTTAGAAGTCAATTGGTGGTCAAAAAATGCCAAAAAACGCGCTTTTTCTGCGGCTTGGGCGTTTTCATGTCTGGATTCGTCGCGGATTCGTTTGGGCGTATCCTAGTTGAATCCATAGTGGCGAATCGAATCCAGGTCGAATCTGCAGACCAATTTTCGAATCCTGGATGAATCTGAATCGCATCGTACCCGAATTGTGAATCGGGTACGAATCGAATCGTATCCAGGGGCTAGGAGTGGTGATTCGGTAACTTAGGTTATTAGAGTAAGAAATTTTTTCTGGACCATTAAGATGCCAGTAACATTCCTCAAAAACGAGAAGTTAATTATTTTTCTAAAGCTAACACAAGCAGTGACATGATGCTCCCGCTGTGGTCACAGACAGTCCTTTCTCAGTTTTGCATGAAGAGGACAAGAATATTGATGACCGATCTCTAAAATCATCTAAATTGGAGAGCTTGAACTTGCCAAAAAAGGAACAAGAATTCACCACTCAAGATATAAGGTTGACAAGGAATACTTGAAGCAAAAGTACCATGAAGAAATGGTGCACACTTGCTGCCTCCAAAGCATCGAAGAACTAAGACCATTCTGATGATGTTTGATATGAGATGCAAAGCTTGCTTATTTGAGATCAACTATTTCTATGGCAAATTCTAGGGAGATTGGACCCAATTCAACTCAAGTTTTTGGTTGGATGAAAGCAGACAGAAAAGAAAGTTCCTCTACACATAGTAGTTATTTGACATAAAATGTAGATTTATTGTATATCAACTTGTTTATGTATGTGTACATGAATGGCTTTTTGTGCATATACCATAATCATGATCTTCTAGTACATATTAACCTTAATCTAGGGAAGCAATGCTTATCATCAATGCATATTCTATACAACTCTCTTGGACATCAGTAAATGGAAATAATACAATATTTAAAATCTAAGAATAATCTGTTAGATTGGATAATTGGACACTATGCATGTATGAAGATTTTTGATGAATGATTCATTTATTCAATTGCTGGTCAAGAAAGAAAAAGTGATAGGGTGTTTCAGTAGTAACTGCATTTTTGTTTAAATTTTAATTATTTGCAAGCTTAAAATTTGCAAGAGTTTCCCAGTCATGTTTTGACATTGCTTGGTGTGCATTTTCACCTTCAGCAAACGTGCATGCTAATTTAATTTGAAGTTTGATTTTACATTCCCAACAGTTCTCTTGCTAAGGGTAGTTGCTAGTGTATTTGAGTCATTTCTATGTAATTATTTCAGGTCAGACGTTGCATGGAAAAATGCAAAATATGCACAAATTTGGGAGTATCTTCGAGATGAATATGAATTACAACAGCGATTTGGGAGTCTCGATTACAAACTAAAGTTTGTAGAGGTGTGCATTCTTCTTGCTCTATGTGTGGTTGCTGAAAGATTTATTAAAAGTTTCGAGGCAATAATCTGATATGGTCCTGTTGTGCAGCATAATGTCCGCTTCTTTTTGGAGATACTGCAGAATAGAAAATCTGATGCTTTGGAGTGGCTTATCATAATTTTACTAAGTGCAGAAATAATGATTGGCCTCTATGATATCATTCGAAACACAGGGATGAACCATTTCACTAATTTTTAGAGACAGAACAGATGACTTGAAGGTGGAAAATCACATACAGTAATTGGAAAATGAGTGACCTTTCCTGGCTGATATTCTTTAACTATGCACATTTTTTTTCTTGTTATTGTATTCAATTATTTCTGCAAAATTAACTGGAAATGCTGTTCTCGAAAAAGTATACAATTTTTTTTTCCAAGATTTTGATAATATGTAGTCAATTCGTTATCTTCCGGTTACAATAATCTCTGGTGGAATTTTAAGCATTCCACAAGTCTAATTTCATAAATCTAAGACAGGTCAACTTCTACCACAATTGCATGACCTAAAGTTTTTTCTTGGTTTCTACAAATTAGCCATTCCTTGCAATTTTTGTAAGATTGATTTTACCAAAACATGAGTATCTCATGTGGTCAACATTAGATAATCCAATACTGAAAATTTTCAGTTAAGACTATATAACTTTTCTTAATTTGAGGCTTTCTGGCTTCATGCCTGTACCAATTTAAATGTCATTATTTACTTATTTTCTCAAAACTGAGGTTACAAAATAAATTCTGGAAAATGCAAATTCTATTTGCAGAATATCATTTAGCTATTAGAATTATTGTCTAAAATGTAATTATATTGACTAAGTTGCTAATACTAACTGACACGACACATGGGGCATAATGCATGGAAAGTACTAGAGTGGATTAAAGGTCTTTGAGAAAGGACATTTTTACCATGGTCATGTTAACTGAACATTGAAATATGCTTTAGAGCAAGGTGGATATTATTATCACATTGAGCTCTACATTAAGGTGCAAGTTGGATGTGTACCTGATTGGTGAGCCATCTTTCATTGTTTGAATGTGGCTATTTGATCATGTTATGGAAATGACACGGCTGTACTTCATTAATAGCATTCACATGATGTATCAGTAATACGATTTCACATTCAGGTTATTGAAAAAATCACTCAATGCATAATTGGGCTAATCATTTTTATTTGTGATTCTTGTTCAAACACATTACCTTGTTAGTGCATATTATCTGTGGAAGGAATATTTGACTGACATTCAGGTAATATGATTCATCCAAGTTACCAACCTTACATCACTTTAAATTCCATAAATGTACACTAAGACCTGAATCAGATAGATGCTGTTTAAAGCATATAATGTACACCTTCTATGAACTTGAAGAGCTCAATCAGATGGATGCTTTTCAAAACATGTATTTATAAATTTAGATCATCTTGATGGTTAATACTCATTAACTAACCATTTTTCTCTGTTGCCTCTAAAACTTGTAAAATTGAATTCTAGATTATGCACTTGATAAAACCTAACATATGAATTCTGTATGCTGGTCTCAATGCAGAAACCATATTGCTAACATATTTTGAGCATTTGTAGCTTTCAAGAACTTTGTTAATTGCTTGATTTAATATTGAGCTTGACCTTGCTCACTGGAGGTGAGATATTTGGGCTTTCAAAATTTAAGCAAGTTGAATAAGGAGTAATGGTCATTGCATTTATGCTATAGACCATCCCTTAGGAAAAATTAGTTTTTTTTTATTCATACATGAAACATATATGATCAACAGGCTTTTGCATGGATACGCTCTTAACATTTTTAATAGTTATACCTACCAAATGAATTGTTGCTTTTAATATTGCAAAATACGTACCATACAACAATTTGCTTCTCAAAGATCCAATAATAACTCCTTTTGCAACATGAAGGGAAAATAATTAATTACTAGGCTAGGGCTATCAGGATATTATTGTTGATGGAATAACACAAGTTAGAAATAGTAGTTTTATTCTTTGCTGGAGTCAATTCCAGCAAGTTAAATAAATAGTTCAGATACATTCACTCTTAAGCTTATTACAAACTACTATAAATGCTTGTGAAGAAAAGAAACTATTTATCATATTCATTTGCTCTATGATCACATTAATGTGTACTATGACAGAAGCTAGCTAGTTAACCAATAACATAGTAAAATAATATCAAGGTAAGAATTTTCATTGACTGTAGTATAGACACACAAGCTCGATGCATGAACGATTTGGATTTGAAGTGTAAGATATAATTTAGAATCATCTAAAAGGATTAATCAGCTAGTTTAAAACATAAACAAATATTATAGGGTCAGCTTATAATACTCTGTCTCACTTTTTATTCAGAGTAGAAATTTGAAATCAACAATTTTTGTCAAATTTTAACTTTATAAAACTTATAACAACTAAATCATTAAAAAATTATAGATTATGTGAACTAGTGATATGCGAGGATTTGTGTATAGATTTTAAATATATATATTTTAAAAAAATTAAAAATAAATTGTGATTTTTTACGTAATTTTTATAATTTAATTTTTATAGTAAACAACATTTAAAAAAATTAATGTTTATGTTGCAACACAATTTTTTTATTGAACGCATAAAATTATATATATATATATATTTCTGCGATCTACCTTAGCGACCCAATCTTACCTTAGACTTACTTTATTGTCAAGTTGGGGTTCGGGGGAGGGCAAGCTTAGGCGAGACTAGCCCTGTGAGGATGGTCACAGTCCATGCCCATCAGACGAACTCGGTCATTGCATGAGTCGACCCTACGACCATGAGGAGCATACCCAAGTCTTCGGGCCAATTGTGCTACCATACGAGGTCAAAATTATCTAACCTCAAGGAGGTTAGGGGCAAAGTTCATTCCTATATCCAAGATTTTTAACATCAATATCTAGTGTATGGATATTTTTTCATAATTTTTTGTTGTATTTTTTAAATTAATTTTTGAAGTCATAGTAATTATAATTTAGACATAGGTGTATGTTGTAACTATTGAATTTATTTATTTATAATGCTGAAACAAGGATATTAATACTTAGGGCACATATTTTTTAGATTTTTTTTTTCTATTTTTCATGTGTGAAACAAATATTTTGATGTTTTGTTAAAAACCTACATTCACAAAAAATAAAACATAAATATAATAATAAAATAAAAAAATTTAAAATTATACTTTTTGGAAAACTTATAATAAAGACTACATATTCACAAAACAAAACAAAATAACTTTATTTGATCCCGCAAAAGTTAAAGAAAAAGTGGGTTTTTGTGAGCATTTTGATAGGTGCAAAGGAGACTCCATTATGGGTATGATTTAAGACTAGATGGTTCTCTCCCAAAGGGATTTGATCTAAGGGGGTGTTATCTAACCCTCTTCAATTAACATCCTTTAGATGAAACCCCTCAAAATTTAAATCATTAATTTTTCTAAGAAATTAAGGAAAAAATCAGGATGTCTCAAGTTTGAGATCCATTATTGTGGGCTGACCTTATATGAATGACCTTTAAAAATATTGTCATATAAATGAGGATATAAGAACAAATATTAATGTATTAAATTCTTCTAAAAACTCTTGCAAGTATAGTTTCTTGTCAAGACAATTTGATATTTCTCCTCACCTAAAACCTATCCCTATCAAATACACTTGAACACCTAAAACCTATCCATAATAAATACATTGTGATCTTTATGAACACAATAAATGGGAGGGTTTTTTTTGGGATCAAATACACTTTCATTTTAAGCTTTGGTATAAGTTACCAAATTAAACCTTTAAATAATGAGTTGAGACATAGGCAATAATAATTTAGATGATATTTGCTAATAAATGTTTGTAAGTTGCAAAAACATATTTATAAGAACCATCAAGAAAATTTAGAGAAAATATAGTATATAAATTTAAATTTCAAGAAGATTAAATTATACAAACATAAATAAATCACAACACATATCTTAGGTTTGATTACAAAAGGATAACAAAATCAAATTATAAAATATAAACTCACTAAAAATATATAAATAAGTTTGTTTAATATATTGCTTGTCAAACTTGTCAATTTTTTTTTGTAATGGGGTGATGGGTCACTCATTAAATTGGCTTGTTAGAAGATGATGCTAACATAAAAGCCATGTACTAATCTAGGATGTTGGACTATGTTTTGAGAATTTTGTCATGCTTTACAAAAATGTTACTAATCAATACTTTTAGTGCTTTGTTTTGTAGGTTCTTGCCACATAGCCTATAGATAATATGATGATTTAATCCATTTGTAACAACTCATGCAAGAAAAATTATGTATGCTTATATTTAAAGGTGTAATATTCTAACATGATTTGTTATATGTGAATTTAATTGGTGATGAGGTCAAATATATTTGAAAAGAAAATTATTTTATTTGAAAATGAAGGAAGGTGATTTGGTTATTAAGCATTTAAATTCATTTAATTTAATTTTGAGTCAACTAGCTTTGGTTGATGTTAAGCTTGATGAAGAAGATAAATGCATTATGTTTTTTTGTTCTTTCCTTGAGTCATGGGAGAATTTTGTTCTTGCTATTAGTGCTAATCTCAAAGATTCCAAGATGAATGCTCTTATTACAACATTGTAATTATAGGAGATAAGAAAGAAAGCTATGGATAGTTCATTAGATTCTCTTCATGTTAGGGGAGGTCCAAGGAAAATTGTAAATCAAAAGGAGAAAAGAACGGGCCTAAAGAAAAGTCTAAGGTTAGATCTAAAAGTCTTGGTAAAAAGAATAAAGTGAAGTATTAGGATTGCAAAAAAGAGGCAACATGTTAAGAAGGAATGCATAACCAAAAAGAAACAGTCAAAATCCTCTATAGAAAAGTCCTCAGAATCAAGTGATGGAGTTTTATTATCTTCATGCAGTATTATTTCTCATGAAAACTAGTTGGTTGACTTAGGATGCTCATACCACATGACTCCTCACAAGGAGTGGTTTTCGACATATGAAGAATATGATGGAGGTTAGGTTTACCTTGGGGAAAATAGTTCATATCCTCTTTTAAGATGGAGAAATATATAATTGTTATTCAATGATGGGAGGATTAAAACCTTCCCCGGTGTTTTACATATTCCTATATTGACTAGAAATCTATTTTTTGTATCTAAGTTGAATGATTCAAAAATACATGTAACATTTGATAAGCATGGTTGTAGATTGGTGAGAGGAAACTTGGTGGTTTCTATATGAGAAGATCGAGAACTCTATTTAGGCCAAATGCCACTACTTTATGTAAATCCACTTATGTGACTAAAAAAATTGAAAATACATGTATGTTGTGGTATTGTAGATTGAGCCCCACAAGTGAAAAGGTTTTGAAAACTGTTTGATGATTTCTCCTATTCTAATGAGTGTATTAATTTTTGTAAGCATTATGTATTTGGGAAACAAAATAGGACATTATTTCTTTTATGAAGTAATAAAGGAAAGAGTAAATTATAAATTATTCATAAAAATATTTTCATATTATTGGATAATGATCCTTTTGGAAAATCTTGATATTTTGTGACTTTCATTGATGATGTTTCAAGATATACCTAGATTTATTTTATGATAAATAATATGAGGCTTTCGCTAATTTTAAGGAATTTAAATTTTTAGTAGAGAATTAATTAGAACATAAAATAAAAGTATTGAGATTTGATAATGGTGTGGAATATTATTATAAGGAATTTGATGAGCATTGCAAGAAATTAGGTATCATAAGGCAAAAGAGTACTCCTTACACACCTTAATATAATAGAGTTGTAGAAAGGATGAACTGATCTTTAATGTAAAGAGCCAAAAGTATGTTAAGTGATGCATAGTTGGATAAATATTTTTGGGCAAATGTTGTGTACTGCTCATTACTTGATATATATACCTCCTTGTAATGCTCTTGATTTGACACATTATGAAGTGTGGACAAGTAAAAACTTTTTGTTTCACATTTAAGGGTTTTGGCTCTAATACTTTCATTCATGTGTCTAAAGAAAAGTGTTTTAAATTTGGATCCAAAAGCATACAAATATATTTTCATTGGATATGGTGAAAATAGTAAATGTTATAAGCTTTGCAATCCTCTAACCAAGATAATTTTCTATTATAGAGATGATATTTTAAAGAATTTAGAGCTATTTTTTCTCATGAACACCCACCAAATAAAAAAAAGAAAAATACACCGCATTTTAAATTGAAGCAAGAAGATGCACATAAGGAAGAACAAAATAATGGATTTGAGGATGGAGAGGAAGAAGAGGGCTCAAGTGGGACTTATGAACAATATGATCTTGAAGTTATTGAAGAGCTTGAGCATGCAAAAGAACAAGAGGAAGAACCCCTTACTCCTACCTTGAGAAGACCCACAAGACAAAAAAATTAGTTATAGGTATAGCCCACTAAATTTTCAATGTGTATTTGCTTTACTTAGTATTGATGATGAACCTAGATCTGATAGGGAAGCTTTTTTTAGATGATAGTGAGTCTTGGTAGCAAGGCATGCAGGAGGATTTGATAGCTTTAGAGTCATGTAAAACTTGGGATCTTATATATTTTCCAAAAGGAAGGAAAGGCATTGGTTGTAAATAGATCTATAAGAAGAAATTTGGAGCATATGGTTCATTAGAAAAGTACAAGGCCAAACTAGTGGCCAAGGGCTACTCCTAGAGAGATGAAGTTGATTTTGGTGAAATTTTATCTCTTGTTGCTAAATTATCTTCAATAAGATTTCTTTTAACCATATTTTTTGCTAATGATTTTGAAATTGATAAAATGGATGTTAAAACTATATTTTATGTGGGCATCTGGAAGAGAAAATTCATATGTAATAGACAAAATGTTTTAAGGTAAAAGGGAAATAAAACTTGTTTTGTAGATTAAGGAGCTCTCTTTATGTTTTGAAATAATCACCCTAAATGTGGTATAAAAGTTTGATTATTTTATGTTGAAATTGGATTTTGTAAGAATCCAAGAGTATCATTGTGTTTACATTATTGTATTAATGATCATATGTACTAATTGTTGCCTTGTATGTGAATGCCATATTATTTTTGAGTAACACCAAGGGTATGAATAGTGAGATGAAAGCTTAAATTTCAAGTGCATCTAAAATGAAAGATCTAAGGATAGCAAGTTACATATTAGGAATAGAAATCAAGAGGGATTGAGGTACCAAAAATATTTGATTATCTCAAAGTGAGTATGTTGATACTATTCTGCTCATATTTAATATGTAGGGCTATAAACCAGTTATAATTCCTTTACCTATTTGCACTAAGCTTACTTTAGATATATGTTCCAAAAATGAGGATGATTTTGATGATATGTCTAATGAGCCATATTCTAGTTCTATAGGAAGTTTAATGCATGCAATGGTTTGCACTAGGACAAGTATTGGCTAAGTAGTGGGAGTATTGAGGAGGTTTATGTCTAACCTTGGTAGAGAGCATTTGAATTATAAGAAGAGGGTGTTAAGATATTTTCATGGTGCTTTTGATTATTCTTTGGTTTATTATGGTATTAATAGCGAGGATAAGACATTGGACACATAGGGTTTTGTTAATATAGATTGGGTAGGAGAATTGGATGGTTGAAGGTCCAGTAGTGGGTGTCTATTTTCTTTATTTGGAGGATTTTCAAGTTGGATGAGTAAGAGACATCCTATGGTTTCCTTATCCACTATTAAAGTGGAGTGTATGGTTTCTACTCATGTATTTAAGGAAATATTATGGTTACAAATATTGTGTATAGTTACTGGTTTTGATTACAAGACAATTTAGATTGGTTGCGATAAACAAAGTGCACTTTATTTAGCAAAAATCTTATGCATCATGATTGAACTAAGAATGTGGGTACTCAATATCACTTTGTTTGAGAAATGCTTGTAAATGGATAGATTGAGTTGAAGGAAATTGACACTTAGGATAATGTTGCAAATTATCTTACCAAGCCTATGAGCACCAAAAAGTTCATTTGGTGTAGGGATGTTATAGGGCTTGTTTCTTGTACTGAGTTGATTATGTTTTCCTAAGGATGTATTTATAATGTGTGATGTCAAGCAGGATAATGTTAGGATTAAGGTGTCATCAACCTTGTAAATCATATATATTTCATTATTCTAAGGTATTATTTGTAAATACGTTCACAAGGGATGTGGGGTCCATTGGAAGTAGAAATTATTTAATTATTATATTTTTGGAGTGTAGATGAGTTGATGAGGTTAATTTTGGTGCCCATGGTGTGTAGCTAATTTTTGGGAGTTATGAAACATGTAAAATAATCTTTGCATAGCTATAATTACTTTATGACATCTTGTAAGAGTATCCCCAAATTTATAGGGACTATATCATAACCTAGGCACCCAAAATTAGTGGTATTGATTTCACTAAATTATAAAAAAAATGTGAAGTTGTAAGTCATGTAAGAGGCTAGATTTTAACTTATAGGTGAAACCCAAAATGAGGTGTTTGAAGTTGTAAGTAGATGGATGCCATATTTTTTATATTATGTGATTCTTTTGAATAATTCTTGTTTGTAACCAATGCTTGTGGTGAAAAGGAGTGTGAGGTTACATAGGTACACAAATTCTCTCAATTTGGATGCAAGAAGGAAGGAACTAGATTTATTATATTTTTATTTCAAGATAATACAAACTTGGCCTCTTTTCTAGTGGAGTGTTTTTAACCAAAAGGGTTTTTCTCCATGTAAATTTTGTGTTGTATAAATATCTTATGCTTGTTGATTTATTTGTTGTTGCTGATTTATATTTCCTTAAATCTCTATTAGCATCATACAAGATAAATTTTAGATTTACAACGTAATTTTTAGATTTTCATATTGTAGATTTTTACGTTCATTTCTAATATTTACAACTTCCAACACATTGGTAGGTGCATGGGGGATGAAGAGCAACACTTACACAGTCTTTGATAATAGGGGACCCACTTGAATATCTCTAGGATCGTTTATCTATAATGGGAAATTGAGGCCTAAGAACAAGGGAGCTAAAATTTAAGTTTGAACATTGTAAGATTGGAAGCCAACATTGGATCTAATTGGGGATGTATGTGTCTTGTAAGCATGATAATATTTTAATTATCTTTGGGATGTAGACCAAAATGGAATCACCAAGAAGGGACAAAATGATTACACTTCATCATGACCAATAGGGATCAACATTGCACAAGATAAAATAAGGAAAGGATAAAAATATGTATATAGGCACACACATGATCATAAATCCTTAAGAGAAGTATTTTGTAAGTCTTGTTCTTTTTTGTCTTGTGTTTTCATTTTGGGGACGATGCAAGGCGTTGAGACATTTAGGTATCTTCCATGTTGCCCCAAAAGTTTTTTTGTTTTCTCTATATGTGTCATTCCTCCATTATGTTCGATGTTCCACAAGTATTTAGGGAATGATGCTAGTTCCAAGCTCATTTTGCATTATGGTAGCAAAGACATATACTGACCCCAGATCTGTGGATCCCTTATGTGTAAAACCTTTGTGTTGATGGTTGTATTGTCTTGGGGGCAACCCCTTATCATGAGACAACTTTAATTGGAAACATATCATTGGCATAGGGGTTTCCAAGTAAGCTCTCACAACCTTGTATCGCATGGTGTTTATTATTATTTTTACCTTAAAATAATTGCTCACAACATGGTGTTTTGAAATTTCTTTAAGGTGGGGGCATACATTGGGATTATTTGCTTCACTTTGTTCACATGCGTTGGACTTAGTGATGTGTTTACATTATCATTTTTGCTTCACTTTGTTCACATGCATTGAACTTAGTGATGCATTGGCATAGCATCTTGATCATTTTTGTAGCACCTTATCAAAGTTATTAGGGAGTATAATTCTTGGTATGGTTATGGGTACACACCTAGTGAATATTGGAATCCACTAGATCTTGTGTGTTTCTCATTTTTGCTACTTTGTCTCGGGGGCTCACCTAGTGAATATCAGACTTCACTAGATTGTGTTGTCTTTTGTTTGTGATTCTCCTAGAAAATATCAAACTTTGATATTCTATGAGTCATGAAAACCTTTGGGGTGTGGATCCTAGCATAGCACAACTTGCTAGCCTATGATTATACGTACCCTCCTTTTGCATTTAATTTTGACATTGTGTATGTTGTCTTGCCGCATTTCATATATGTGCGTGTTCCTTTTTCCTTATGTTGTCTTGCTATGGGATCTTAGATCTTGGGGGCTTGCATGCTCCCTAGATCCTTAGTCATCTCATCTCTTCAACATTTGGACAATCAAACCCCTCTTGACCTAGATTTTATACTTTAGTGTGAGTCTGAGCGTAAGTTCATACTCTCACTAAAGTGGGGGCTAAATATATCATTGTAAATTGTCACTCTTAACAATTCCATAATATGTTTTTCTCCCCCTTGAGTTATTGGACCTAATTAAACACTTAATTTCCTAAATTATGTATTCCATAGCTTATTTCAAACATTTTCCAATAACAGGGATAACTTTAAGAACCCCCACCTCGGCGAAGGTGTAAAATCCTGGTGAATCTTGTATACTTCTCGAAAAATATTAATTTAATTGGCGATTTTTTTAAATTTTTGAGGAAAAAATAAATTTCAATTGGCAAATCTTTTGTAATCACTAGAAGTATGTGGAGAATCCTGACGAAGTGCAAATTTTTAAAACCAGCAAAATATTTTCATTGGTGATTAAAACCTATTTTAAAACCCATATTTTCATTGGTGATTAAAACCTATTTTAAAACCAATAAAATATTTCCATTGGTGAATTAAACCTATTTTCAAACCAATAATTTTTTTTGTGGCTGAACTAAACCTGTTTTCAAAATTAAAAAATATTTTTGTTGGCGATTAAAACCTGTTTTCAAACAAAAAAAAAATCATTGGAAAATCAAACCTATTTTCAAATGAATAAAAAAACATTGGCGAATTAAACATAATCTCAAACCAATAAAAAAATTCATTGGCGAAATAAACTAGTATTCCAATAAAAAATCATAGTGTGGTTAGTGAAAATATCAAATGCTACAATTACATATTGTTCTATTCTAGGACAAATTTTCCACACATTCAAATTCCTTCATAAAGTTTCCAGAATGGGGACAAGTGTCAACATATTTATTATGTCTAAAACCAGATGTTAGCACAAATTAATATAACCCACGATTGTTCGATGAATTTTTGATGGATGACTATAGTTTCATTCTGGAAGCAAATGTCTGAAGCACTAGACTTACAAATTCAAACCTCCGAAATAACACTAGAACCGTTAGATTTCCAAAAATCAATGGTTGATGTTTTATTACTTATTAAATCACTTAAAGTCATGACACCCAAAATAATATTTTATCATTGATTGGCTACCGACAGTTGAAGGTCACTTAAGTTATGACTTAAGCCTTTGGAGTCATTGTGGTGACCGACCCCTCAACCTAGGCAATTTTCGGTTCTATGGAGTATCAAAGACTATACTATTATATATCCTAAGTCAGATGCACATATTTTCTCACAAAAATCAACGGTTGAGATCGACAATTAACGATCGGGTGGCTCTCGCACACCTACACTGCTGAGAAGGTGATGTCGTCAGTTTTTCATGGTAATGCAGGATTGTGACATCTATCCTCAGTGGGACCGAGCTTCAACTCATGGTTAAATGATCTAAAAGGAATCAACGGTCAACAACAAGTTCATCAAAGATCAACGGTTATCACAAGATAAACTACTGTAGTTGCATTCTGAAAGAAAATGTATGAAGCACTAGAATTGTGAATTCAAACCTTTGGAATAATGCCACACCTGTTAGATTTTAAAATATCAATGGTTAAAGTTTTATTATTTATTAAATCACTTAAAATCATTACTCAATTTTTTTGAAGTAATATTGTCACATCAAGTGGTGAATTAAATGTTCAAGTGTTGAGTATTTGATGTCTTTGTTCTATATATACTTCACCAACTTGATGTTCTTCATATCATTTAAAATATATTTGTCTTTTCTTTCTTACTTCTTTATTCTCAATTTAACTGTGATATGGATTCTTCATGGCGTATCATGCTACCCAAATGTTTTTGGGAGAAAAGAAGTGACGATGCATACAATAGATGAAAGCTGGGTAAGGTTTTTACAATTCCTTGTGTGTAGGTTGAGGATGCTATAAGAATAATTATGGGTAGGGAATGGATTTAGAGCAACCACCGTGCTCTATTTTCAGAGGTAGCTTCAGCTTTCTTGTCCAATTGCATGGACATTTTTCTCGATAAAGATTTGGTGAAGACGCTGGCAATGTGTTATTTGTAGCCTTTCATTTACTTTATTTCTTCAATGGAGTTGGCACTAGAGCATTACAATTTTGAAAGTGGGTTAGCACCTGTTGGTGGAATCTTCCATAAAGTGGAATTGTATGCTTCTACAGTGCAGGCTCTTGCCCTAGTTAATATGAGGTGCGGTCTATTGTGTGATACGAAAAATGAATCATTAGAGAGTTTGGAGTTTTGGAGGAAGGATTTGGTTGATTCCCTTTTCTTCTCTACTATTAATTTGTTAAATTTGATTCACCTTTTGCTCAAACACCCTATTGAAGGCCTCTGCTATTGTTACATAATTTTTTAGTAATGAATTTTGTCTATATTTTATCATACAACTCTTGTAATATGTATTTTGTGATTGGTTTTTTATCACAGTTAGTGGCTTTTTGGCCAGGCTGGCTATGTAGTATGTACTTCAATCTTCAACTACTTAAATTAAAATACTTTTTGTGGCTCCATTCTTGTAAATCTAATTTTCCTTTGTTCAATATAAAAAATGTGGCTTTTAAAACTAATAGTAATTATCAACATATAGTTATGATCATAAGTGAGTGAAATTTATTGTGACTTATTAGTGGACATTGATAATGATTAATCTACAACAAGCCTTTTAATTCTCTCTTTTTAATGCTTTGAAGTACTCTACCCGCCATTTGATTCTCAATCTTTTTATCAATTTTTGCATATCCGCCATATTTTCTTTCATTGAAGAAAATGTGGTTGTGGTACCATGGATTAATGCCATATGTACATCCGAAGTGAGCGAAATGTTTGATTTGATCATATACTTCTGATCATAGGTGAGTTAAATTTATTATGACTTATTAGTGGACATTTATAATGATTAAGCTACAACAAGCCATTTAATTCTCTTTTCAATGCCTTGAAGTACTGTACCTTTCATTTAATTCTCAATCTTTTTATCGATTTTCAGATATCTGTCGGATAGTCTTTCATTGAAGAAAATGTGGTTATAGTACTATGGATTAATGCCATATGTACCTAGGAAATATTTAAAATATTCAAAATTAAGTTGCTCTTCTAATCTGAAGCGAGCGAAATGTTTGATTTGACAACTTGATACTAAAAATGGCAGAAAGTATGGCACGTGGCACGTGATTTATTTTTATCAATTTCCGCATATCCGTCAGATTGTCTTTCTTTGAAGAAAGTGTGGTTGTGGTACTACGGATTAATGCTATATGTACATCCGAAGCGAGTGATTGGATTGCTTGATATTGAAAATTGCATGACGTACTATAGATGACGATGGCATTAATCCAGTGATCAATTGAAATAATATTGGTAATGATTTCATATCGTTTGAGTGGCGATTTTGATAGCTTTTCAACTTGAGGTACAATTTGCATGTAGCCAAACGCCAATCAAAATAAACATTGAAAATGTAACTTACTTAAGTTACATGATTAAGTTGGTTACTTGGTTTGCAAGATTATACCTCACATGACTCATGAGTAAATAGGGATCAGGATGGTAGTGGTGGCCCATAAATAGGGATAGTAACTGTGAGCACAACCTAAATCATTCATAATTTCATAGAAGGCTAAAGGCTTTACTATTGAGTGCAACGTTCTGAATTATCGTAAGGGTTTTTCATTTTGCAAGGTTAATAATGAAGAAGATGATGTGGAATTATTGGGGATACTCTAAATTCTCTTGCCTTTAGTTATGTAGTTACAAAGTAAAAGACCGATTTCCTTCAAGTTTAGAATGGATGGAATTGGAAAGAAGTTTTTATCTGGTTAACTTGACTTTTGAGACAGGTTTTGAACTAGGATGAGGAGCTCTGATGGAGATAAGTGCTTTCATAGAGAATACACCTATATAATTATTTTATTCTTATTTGCATTCAAAGTCAGTGACTTCTCATACTCCATTTTGACAGAGGCCCTCGAAGAGGAATTGTGGACTTTTAGACTCATTATGTGTTATCCAAATGCATGTAAGCTGTATGCAGAAGGTGGTAGCAAATTTACTACCCCTCATCTTCTGCATGAATTTGGTTCTAAAACATGATAGGTACATTTTGTATGTTCACAACTCCCATTTCCCCAACATGGTAGGCAAGCCCTATGGATTCTCAAAGTCACCTATTTTATAATATGGTCTAGATCCCATAGCTGCAACTACCAAATTGGAATTAATTGTTTTAGTTTGGGGTGTTCCTGTGCATCATATTGAGCATATTATAAATGTAGAACCATATTCGAGATCCCAAGATCCAAACCATGGTCGACAAGTCCCGTGGTTTGAGAATATGGTTTATATTGTCACCAGCAACATAAGCAACCAGTGTCCCAACAACTTGGAATCAATTGTGTTTGATGTAAAGTGACATGTGTCATTTATACAAAACAAGAGCTTGCATGCTCTACTCATCTTTAAAAAGATATGTAATAATGTACCATTGTAATTCAGTGGTAATAAAGTAAATGGTTGTGTTATTCTTTGATATTCATTTACAGTAAAGAATTATTTTGTGTTTACAGCGTCTTCAAATTATACAAGTAATGTAAATGGAATAAAATAATGGAATGAAATGTTTAATAAACTTAGAAAAAAATGTTTTTTTTCCTTTAAGAGATTAAGTATTATCTATTTATGAAATATTTGCATGTAGATTTAAAAAATAAAGCAATACAAAAGAAAAAAGAAAGTTGCCATCAAATTGACAAAAACACTAAAAGTTGTCACTCTTGCTAGGGTTTGCCGAAATTTTATTGATTTCTAATTTTTTGTTGACTTGCTCCCCCGATTCCCAGTATCATTAGTCATTTGATTAAGTCCTTTGCAATGTTAAGTTACCAGCCTCTTGGTCTTGATGTCAATCAATGTATTGCTTTTAAAGAGATTTTGTGAGTCTACAAGATGCTTCAAGTAGATCTATATGTGACACATAACCGCGAAATGGACACGTGGACTCATCTTGATGACTCCATTAGGATTGTGTATCATATTGCCACTAAAGTTTAAATTTTTAAAATAACTTTAAAACACATGTTTATTGTTTATATCAAAAATTACTCAATCGTTCAATGAACATTTGATGGATGGATGTAGTTGCATTCCAGAATGAAATGCACACAGTGCTAGGCTTGTGAACTCAAACCTTTGGAATCACCATATAACCGTTAGATTTGCAAAGATCAACAGTTGAGAATTTGTTTGAGAATTTATTTCTAAGTGTCATTACGAAAATGTAATGTACTAATTGTTTAGTTCGAAAACAACACATTGAAACTTCATTCACTTTAATATGCGAAAAGATAAGTGAACTTTCTACTGCTAAGTGATTTTATTTTTAAGTGAGAGAGTCAACACATAGGGAGATTTCAGATTGCTCATTGTAGTGCGCCGGGGAGATTCGAGGTTCCAACAAAGCCAATCCACGCTTGTCAGTATTAATTTTTTCAAGAATCAAAATACGGGTAAGAGAAAGGAAAAATTCCTATGGCCGTGTTTCATCGTTTCTTAAAATCTTATTTTGTCAAACTTTGAAGTTTGGGTTTAGGGTTGAGAGACTTAAGAAATATTGAGGACTAAGAGGGAATTCAAAATTTCAAATTGTATAAGCATGTCTACCACCAGTACCACTAGTAGACCAAAGAAATTTATTAGGAAAGGTAGAGCAAAATCAGATAAAAAAATACATTATGTTGGATTGCTCAAAACCCCAAGTTTCATTAATGAATACCATGATATTTATGATCCTAAAATCTATGGTAGGATTACCTCATAACTTAGATTTTCATCTGAGAATAAGGCTGCAAACCAAATGCAAGTTAATAGTTTCAGTACACTATGTGTAAGTGGATTAGGGCGCATGATGATACATGAGGTTTTCCCTTGCCCATAATTTATCATGGTCTGTGCCCACAATTATGATGATAACAAAAGAGTAATTGCTAATAAAGATAGCAAAAAAGAATTGTTATCCATTAATGTAGAAGAACTTGGAAAAGTGTTGGGGTTTACAATCGAAGAAATTGGAAATGTCCACATTGACCTAGAAAAGCTTGCTAGTGATTATGAAGCAATGGATGAAAGGGGGAAAAATTATTTCCTAAATAAAATAGTTTAAGATAACATACAAGTTAGAAAAAAATCGAAAGGTAATCATAAGCCTCCTTATGATTTTGATATTTTTAGATCATGGGTTTAGGATACTATTTCCATGCTAGCATTTTTCCTTGGATTGGATAGCAATTGGGAAGTGCGTGCAAGCCTCCTCGAAATGGTATGTAATATCCATTATGATGTTCCATCTCAACCTGTCAAATATAACTTTATTGAGAAAATTGTAGAACCCATGCATGGACAATTTTTAATGATTAAAGGATCTCCACACTCAAATTCCACTAAGACATATAGGTTCACAACCTACTTGTGCTATTCTTTTTTATTCAAATTTAGTGGAATGTTTTAGACCAACAAGCTTCAGATTCAACCCTATATGAATGCCGAGGAAAAGAAAATGGCTCCAGTATATGATTGGAACACTAAGATAAGGATGCATGATTCTTGAAGGAACTACAATCATTTTGTAGACTAATTTTTGACTCCATTGCATCAAGAAATTACAAATACTTTAATGCCTAGATTTACTATGTCATGTATAAATTGTATTCAATTAGGAAAAGAAATAAAATTGGCCAATTGGTACTTAATGGAAGAATATACCGTGCTAAGATTTTATGGATCAGGAGTAGAGCCATACAAACTTCCAATATATGTGACAGAAAGGGTTTTAGCATTAGAATATGTAAGGAAAATGCAGAGTACTGATGAACTACACTTTGTCAATCAGCAGAATAATACCTTATTTCTTTCTTTACCTTTTTCATGTGGAGGGTTCATATTCGAGAGAAAAGCATTTAAGGTGGTACATGATCTTTTGAATTTTTTGAATTTTGATGTCATCTGTCACTAGTAGTATGATCCATGTGATACCATTAAATCAATGATTGTGGCCAATAGGAATGCTACCAATAGAATTCAATATCAAAGTAAACCCTTGCTTGAAAACTTGAGAAACAAGGATTCTTAGGATGACGTGAAAATAAAAATGGAGAAAAGTATTGCTGAGAAAGGTATTTCTTTTGAACAATTATCAACATAAGTTCTAGCATTGCACCAAAGACAATCAAGAGGTACAAAATTTTTTATGAAAAAAGTGATAAACCATCTAGTAGAGTAAACATGCCAGATTCTCTAGATAAGGAAGTTATAGATAAAAATTGGACACGATAAAAAATTATTGCCTTTTGGTCTATGAGGAAGGAGCTAGGTGAACTAAGAACTCTTGCAGACTTTGGAGATAATGAAGAAGATCACGAGTTTAGAAAATTGTGGAATATAGAGCATCCCAATGAATGTGAAGATCAAGAAACTGATAATGAATCTAATGATGATAGGGAAGAACAAAGCTATGTCAAAGTTGGTTTAAGTGAGGCCACAAAAGAAGCATATACTTCAGGAGTAGCCATAGTCGAAAAAATGGGTTATGAAGGTGGTCCTTTAGGGTCCCAAGAACAAGGCCTTTGATGGCACAATATGTAGAGCATAGAAAGCCAGGTGATAAACGAGGCCTTGGAGCTAATAAAGTAGACCAAGGGCATACAAGTATAGCTTAAACAATTCATTTTGTTAAAGCTTCAAATCCTAATCCTCATGGTTAGATACAATCACAACTAGGACATGCCCATGGTGGAGAGCCTAGTGCAACTAGCACTACCACTGGTGGAGATGGTATGGGTAGTAGTACTAGTAGTGGTCAACATGTACTACAACAAAAAATTACACACAAGAGGACAAAAATACAAGATACCACACAAACACCAAGTGATCAAGGCATACAAAAGAGGTCAAGGATTTTGATAGGTCTAAGTCCAACTACCATTTCCACCACAAAGGAGTTATTTCCAGGCACTCGAGTTAGGGTGGCTGCAACAACATATGCAATTGCAAGTACTCCTAGTCCTTCACCATTCAAGCATTCCATTATCTATGCATCCCCAGGTTTTGATTACATTGAAGAGTTTAAAAATAAATCAAAATTGTATAAAAAAGAAAGGAAGCAATTGATGGAGAGTGCGTCTATTGTAACTTCAAAGCCTGCAACAACCATGGTATTACCCACATTTAACACAAATAAAGAAATCATGGAGTACATGATTGTTGTTCCCACAATTCAAAATAAACCAACAAATCAGATAGATCAATTTGAATTTCATGTGAGTAGTTTCCAATTGGATATTTATGGATTCAAAAAGATTGGCAAAATTAATGTATCAAAGAAGAATAATGAATTGGTGCACACATCATTGCTAAAGCAAGAGAGAGAAAAAAAGGTTGTAGAATCAAATAGAAAATTTATAGGCAGATCTAGCAAATGAGAAAGCAAAGAGGAAAGCAACATATAACAAGAGCAATGAATTAGAAAAAAGACTAAAAAATAACCTCTACATTAATAAGCAAAGAGGATAAATAAAATGAGAGAGAAGTGAATTAACTAAAGAAAATGTTAGATGAGAGAAAAAAGAAATATGATGAGGAAAAATCCACTTTAGAAAAAATAAGACAAAGCATTGGGAAAATAAATGAATAGTGGGACCAAAAATTGGAGAAAGAGAGAAAAATAAATGAAAGATTGGCCACAGAGCTGATGAAAGCAAAAAATGAAATTAACTATTCTCAAAATAAGTTAACTGCATTTTGTAGAGAAACAATGAGGCATATGAAACAAAAGATCTAGGAGGAAATAAGCAGAGGATTGATCATTTTTGTGAATTGTTTCAATTGATTGATGCTATCAGACTACATTATAAGAAGCTAAACAAATATGTAATGGACAACAAAAATGTGTTGGCATTAGAGAAATCTACAAATCAAGCTCAACAAACAGTCTACAAAGCCAGTGTCAATGAGTTGAAATCAAAAGGGATTAATAATTAGCTTTTTGCCTCAATTATGTTATCATCTATCATTCAAAAGTATTTGAGAATGCGTGAAACAAAAAAAATTGTGCATTTGGTTGCAAACAAGATGAAGTTGGATGAAAACGTAAGGAACTTTAGAGAGCTTGGTTTGTCAGAGGCTTTTGACACAAATGAGAAATTCATTGGAAAGGATGATTTCAGAAAGAAGATGAAGGGTGCAAGGAAGATTGATTTGGACCAGTTCCCTTAGAACCCAGATGCGGTGAACTATTTGGATTACATCAAACCACTGATAACCTTTAATGCAATTTTGATTGAAACATTCAAGTCAGGTTCCAATTTCAATCATGAATTGTTAACAAAATTTCAAGTCAAACAACATCAGTTAGAACAAATGACAATTCCACCACCTAAACAATGGAAGTTGCTAGAAAAGGTGATACAGTGATTTGATATTGATAATATGAGTTTCCAAGTTCCAACTTAGCTTTGTGTAGAGTTGCCTTTGAGCAAGATTTTGCATTGCCTCTATGTATTCCTTCATTTGAAAATCAATAAAAAAACTCAAATTCAGTAATGTGTTGATGTTCAATTATTTGTATTATTTATTTTATCATTTGAAGAAAAAGTCTAGTTTCAACTACTAGATACACATTAAATGATTGTTGATATTCATTGTTGTATATGCTACTATTGTTAATATGTTATTAAGTATTGAGTTGAGTGATGAATCACTGAGTACATGTTTACCACAATTAAAATATGAAATTATTAATAATATGTTAATTTATTCAATCTGATGCATAATTTCAAGGAATACAGTATAAAATATCAACTACAGTTTGAAATATAAAATCCTCGATAATCCTCAACTAGTTAAAGTAGGGTTGTTAGCTCTGCAACCTAGGGCTTTCTAAAACCCTATTATCCTAAAGCACTGGTGTTCTTATATTTTGTTGTTGACATCGTTCACTTTTTGACTGGTCTTTAAGTTATGACTTATGGGTATCAATGTCGTGAGTCCCACACTCCCTTTTTCTAGGAAGTGCCCCTTTAATATCATATATAAAATCAAAATCAAAACCTTTACTTTTCTATAATTTTATTGTTTTATGTTCGTTATGTGGCAGAAGATAAAGGATTTCCCAAGTCCGAGGGCCCATAGTGGAATGTCCTTTTCTTGGTTGCGGAACCGCAAAAGGACCCTTTTTGACTGGTCTTTAAGTTTAAGTTATGACTTATAGGTATCAATGTTGTGAGTCCTGTGTCCCCTTTTGTTAGGAAGTGCCCCTTTAATATCAGATATAAAATCAAAATCAAAACCTTTACTTTTTTGTAATTTTGTTGTTTTATGTTCATTACGTGGCAGAAGATAAGGGATTCCACAAGTCTGTGAACCCATAGCGTAATGTCCTTTTCTTGGTTGTGGAACCATGGAAGGACACTATGTGAAGATATTAGCATGTGGGATGTGGGAGAATTCTATTGGATAGAGAAGATGGTTGCATCCTTTTCAAGAAAATCAAGGCTTTACTCATCATTGAAATTTTAGATTTGTATGTCACTTTCCAGATGGATGACCCATGTTCAAAATCGATAAACGGGTAGATGAAAGAACTGCACTGGTACGAGCAAGAAGTAATGTCAGATGTGATAGATGATGGATCATAATTGCCTTCATAAATTTTTAGTTCATTTGTTTGGTCCAACATAGTAGCAAAACCGCAAAGGTGTGTCCATTCCACGTCAACTTGAGCTAAACTAAAAAATAGGTACGAACTTCTCGGTAAAATTCATCATTGTTATTCTTGAAGCTCATAATCAAGTTTGCAAACTCTCTTGCAAAATATTGTAGAAATCAGTTTTAAATCATTATGGAATTATGAGCCGGTGAAACACCCAACCCTCTGGCTCTACATCTAAAAGAACCTTTGAGGATGATATTTTGACCTAGCTATTAGGTTCCTCAAAAAAGCCTCAACGTCAAGGTAACCTCGATCCTAATGTAGTAGATGGGATGGTAGACATAGAAAGAAATTTCATAGATGTTGAGCTAAAGTATGAGGATGACACAATCACTAGGTGGGAATTTCTCCTATACTAGTATGGAAAAAGAAACCACCATTCCCTTATCTCCAATGCATGGACATATGATTTGGGGAAGATGGTTGTTCCTAATGTCTTTATAAATGTGGAACTCATCAGATGCCTTGATTTTGGGTACGATGAAAATATCAGAGTAATTATGGCATTGGATGGAAGTGTCATAATGGATATAACCAGTGAGTTTATTTGTGAGGTTTTTAGACTCAATGTGACCGCAAAAAAGGTTATAGACCTTGCTTCTTTTAGAAGAAAATACAAGAAAGACAGATATAGCTTCAAAGTGAAATGGCTCCCTAGGTTTAGACATAAAAGCTTCTATGGAAAGTCATTGAGAATCCCTGATATCGAACATGAGCCTTTTGATGTCAAGTCTTTTGAAGACTATTTCGAAAGCACATATTGGGAATTATGTCAGGTGTTGGGACAAGATGTAGGCTCAAAAATGGAGACACCTCTTATGTATATGGTTATTGATGTACAACATCCTTTTTTCAATAGTGACTTTGACTATGCCAACTTTTTAGCTAATGCTATTCACAATCGACTGCTGGACATTAAGAGAAGGAAAAGTGGTAAGGAGACATAGGTGAATTTCATGTTGTATTCTCTCCTTTTCCATATGCTTTTGTACAAAGGGAAATATCACTTCAACAATTTTTTACAATTGGACATGAAAGATAAAGAGGGCAATGATCTCCCAGTGCAATGTTGGACCCATATTTGGGATAAACATTGTAGTGAGTCTAACTATTATTTTTTTGAGATTTTCTTTGTAAGATAAATCATGGCAAGGTTGGGTCGACCCCGATTCAGATTGCACAAGAAAATTTTGGATTTCCTTAGGCCCAAAGAGTGGAGGCTGGAGTTAGGAGTACAACATAACTAGGGAGATTATTATCTCCATGAGAACTCAGTTGTTATTAGAGTATATGGATGCCCTCAAAGCCCCCATGTGCTACCCAAATATGTGTCACCTAGGTTGGCATTCATGGAAATTATGTGGCAATTGAATGAGATTGATCACTTTTATTTAGGCAAACAAAAGAAAGGGTTTTTTTTCCATTATGTTATTGCCTTTTCAGATTTCACTTTTACCAGAGAGGGCTTAGATAGGTTGAAAGAAATGCTTGGGGAATACAGGTTATCTCAATTAAATTTTAGGGATTTTGACCTTGAAGGTTTCATACAGGAGGTCACGAAAAGGCTGAGAAGGTCTGATTTTTTCCATTAGGTTGACTTAGACGAAGATGTCATAAGAAATTGCAAGGGTGGATCTGAGGTAAAAAATAGAAAGGCGAAATGGCTTGCATTCAACAAGGCAGAGGATGCAAGGATAAATAATGATAAGGATTATCGTGGAGCATTTTTTGATATTGTGACCCAATTGCTAGGATTGAGGCGGTGTTGAAGAATTTTGACAGAGTTGTAGGTAAGGCCCCTATCTTGGAAGAGAAACCAGTAAAGTGGCTTAGACTTGAACTTTCTATAAGAAGTCCTCAAGGTCCTATTATTAGAGAAAATGTGCAATCAAACCCACCATAGATCACTCCCTCTCCTTCCCCTGTCCATCAAACAATCAGTTTAGATTCTAATTCTCCCCCAAGAGAGAAACCATAGAAGAGGATGAAAGTTGAGAAACTGCCATTGTTGGTTGAAAATCCCATCAATGCAGATGAAAGTGAAGATGTTCATATCACCATGGATGAAATTCAATGATATATGCCATCCCCTCCAGACCAAATATTGCTAGCCTTCTTCAACAAAGGTTCGGGTTGGACATGGCTATGGGGAGAGATAACCTCAATGATGTGATGGAATTGGCCTATACACAATTCATGTCTGATGATGATTTTATAAAATCCCAAGAGTTTAAAGAGTTTTTTTGAGATCAAAGAAGGAGGAGTACCTTAAAAGAGTTCAGTTGGCACAAGAAAATGTGCCTAGAGAAAAAATATGATGAAGTAGCTGCAAAGGTAATGGAAGAAATTAATTTTGAGTGCAAAAACATTACACTTGACAAAGGGAGAAGAATGGTGGATTTCTACTGCTCCTTCAATGGGACATTTCTTCTACAATTGTCTTTGATACTGCTAGGAAACAAGAAGGAGAAGTTTTCTCCATTGAAGAGGAAGCAGAGATGGCATTGTTAGGGTTAGGGTTTGACAAACATTGGGAAGCCCTTGCAATCTAGGCCCTTTCCCCAACTACAAATAAACCTCTGATCATTGAAGCATCAAAGGGAGATTGATTGTAAAGAAGGTTTCTAACACCTTTTCCCCTGAAGCTGTTGCATTAGTGGTAGATGTTGCCAAGTTTAATGAAGCTAGTGTTTGAAGGTTGCAAGATAGACTTAATACAGTGACCAAGGAACATAATGATCTCATGGAAGCTTATAGCTAGTAGCAAGTATTATTGGCTAAACAAACTCCCTTCTTGAAAGTGTGTAGGAAGCAAGCTCCTCTTCTATAGCCCCCCTTGCTAATGCGATGATTGAAAATGAAGAGCTTAAAGAAAAGATTCAAATGTTGGAAGAGCAGTTGAATAATGCTCAACATAATCAAGAAAAGGAGAATGTGTGTATTGCAACATGCATCTTGGAGCACAAAGTTTCTAAAATCTTAAGAAGGCTGGAAAATATTTGTGTGTCATATCTGAATTTGAGAAATGTCATTACCAGAGTGAGTGGGGATCAAGAGCGGCTCAAATATATATTTGAACAATGAATTCCTAGATTTTCATCTTTGGAAGCTATGCATAAGGTATCTAAAAACACATCTGATGCCCCACCTGGTATCTATCTTACTTTTGAGATTGTCAAGATGGCACAAAATCATAAAGGGTATTTGGAAGGTATAATTGAAGTTGCATGAGAAAGAATGTACTCTTTCATAAATTTTGACAGAAGGGTTGTACCCCGTCTATTAGAAGATAATGGGGAGTTGAATACCCTAGATAAGTGGAAGGATAGTTTCAATATTCTAATCCCCACACTCCTTCCCCTGATTTGTAAAGATGACAATCTTGATTTAAATCAAATTGATTCCTATTCAAACAGGATGGTCGATGCAGAAAAAAAGATGGAAACATTTGTAGAGAGGCCAGTGCTTTACTTGATGCCAAGTATCATCAAAATTTGGAGAATTCATAAAATCTCTTACCTCACGACTAGCCTTCTGAGGACATGATTGAGGCATGGAATGAAAAGTATAATTTTTTTCCTGGCTTGTGAGTGGATCCATGCTTTTATTCCTATGCCTCCTGTCTGAGAATTTGGTTGTCAAAAAGTTTTGGGATGAGGTTCTTAACTTCTTTGCTTGTTGCTTCCCTTATGTTATAAAAGGGAATCTTGAGCCTCATTCAAAATTTCAAAGCGTTTTGATTTTTTTTATCTTTCATCTCATTCTTTGTAAGCTCCTTTTGCATAGTTTAAGCTATTTGATGGCACATATAGGAAATGTTGTAATTTTGCTATGTAATAACAAAAGATGACTCAAATACTTAAGTTTATTTATTTAATTTTGAATATTGACCTATCTTGCTCTCCAGTATTGTATTCACTATATTTTGACTCAATATAATCAAGGGTTACCTATAAGTTGTCATATCACATCATGTGCTTATGCTATGGATGTTGAACTGATAGCTTCTGTTCAAGGAATGGATTAATATTCCTTTCAGTTATTTATCAAATATTGTGTGAATGGAAATGCAATAGGAATTTATAAGTAGTGTGATAAGTGTTGTTCTTTGTTTGGTTTCTCATTGTTAGCCAGTGAAGTTATAAGAAGCCATGACTATGAGTTGGTCTATTATAGGAGTATATTTCATTTTTCTAACTTAGTTGTGGATAAGGAATTGATCAAAATAATTCATAAACTGTGAAAAATGATGCATAATCACATATCAAATTCAATATCATGGAATACAATATAAAATATCATTAACTACAATTTGGAATATGATTCATGAAGTGCAATATAAAATAAAATATCATGAAGTGCAATGATTCACAATTTCATGGAATACAATATAAAATATCATCAGCTATAGTTTGGAATATGATTCATGAAGTGTAGTATAAGAACCTAAAAATTTCTAATTCACTTCCATTTTTCAAATAAATTCAAGGTCCTCAAACTAACGTTCAACTTGAGATAAAGTAAAAGAGTCGTCTTGATTCTGAGTCTAGTCTTCATTTTTTTCACCTTGTATCTCAAATTCAACATTCATTGTGTCACTATCATTTGTCCCACTGCCAATGCTACCACTACCAGAATTTGGAGTGTTGAACAACCGTCTTCTTTTGCATATGGACCTCTAGATTGTGAGTGCCCTTTCAAAAGGAAAAGTTTTGACACTATATGCAGTTCCTTTCACCCTTAAGCAATTTTTGAAATTCTTGTATAGCTTGTTTCTTATCTTTGATTTCAAAAACGTCAATGAATTGAAAACTCTCTCATCCTCCATCAACCCTAATATCATTGTTTGACATAAATCAAAAAGTTTGAAATATTTTGATATCGAACTATGCAATATTTCACTCAGACCTAAGGTTGTCCAAGCCTTTTTATTGATCCCAATTCAAAGGGCTTCTCCATGGAATCAAATTGGTCCATCATACTTTTTGTAAAATTCTTACATTGTTGTCCAAGCTTATCTCCACTTATAATTCCTTCTATTGTTTGCTAATTGTATTTTACACTTTTCAAAAAGTGTTCAACCAAGATATTTACTATATCATGAAAATAGCTCGGGCTATCTCAGTTTATCCAAAATTGAGGATACAAAATACCCATGGCTTCAAGTATTTCTTATCGAGGGAATCTATTATAAATCTCTAAGGAAAGAGATTTTGCAATTTCCTTGAAATTATCACTGATAGATTTAACAATGTCACTGAAATCTTCCTTTGTAATAGGTAATTTTTTGATAGAGCACCTGACTATCATAAAATGGTACATTGGTATCTCAAATCGACGTACACAGACACATAAGTTCCCGCTTGCATTAAACTGTAAATAATTATCAAGTTGGTTCAAATTTGTAATTTTTTGCCAGCTTAAACAATTTGGGCTTTTAGAAGTTAGATCTAGATCTAGATGATTGAGGGCCATGCATGCCATTCTACATAGTTTGGTATATTCATTAATATACATAGTTCTATCTTGGGATTTCTTCACAAGATTGTTCAATTCATCCAGCATGGGGAGAAGACTAGCTAAAGTCAAGAGTGTCTCTATATCGCTTAACCTATGTAAGAGGTTAGGAGCTTTGTCTACTATGTTGTGATGCTTGTACATTACTCCAATCAAGGATCGATATTATAAAATAACTTGTTGCGCCGGTCCATGCAAGGAGATCCATCTAGTGTCAACATCCTTGAGAAGCTTATTTCCTGTTGTTATTCGCTCAACAAAACTTTGAAATTCCATGAAATATTTGGGACTTTGGCAGAAGTATGTGTAGAGCTCGCAAACTAGATTTTTAAATTTTGATATTGTATGATACTTGCTTACAATTCTAAATGCTAAATTCATTATGTGGGCCATGCAGTGAATGACAATCATGTATGGTGCACAAGTAGTTTGTAACTTTGTGCAAACACCGGTCTTGTGACCTTGCATTACCGCAGCTCCATCAGCTCCTACACACACCCTTTTTGGCAATTGTCAAGTCATCCATACCTCCAGTCTCATTCAAATATTTCTTGAGTAGTTCAAATAGATTTTGTGATGTTGAACTATCCTTCATTTTATGAACACAGAGAAGATGAGCTTGGTAGATATGTTGTTTTATAGTATACACATGCATATAGACCCAAGAAGTATTATCTACCATAGTAATTTCATCTAAAGATAATGCAATGAAGTTTGAATTTTTTACTTTCTCCTTTAAATCTTGCTTTCCCACTACAACAAGATAGTTTTCCCATTCACATACAACATTTACTGACCAATGTGCGCTATGAAAGTGAGGAACACCCAAAAAAGAATAAATTAAAATATTCTGGGTAGTCTATCATAGGACGCCCTCTGGATGAAATACAAAAAACAACACTCATCTAAGCAGTATTTTCCAGTTGTTCTCCTTTCATTACTTTTCCAAATTGAGCCTTAATTGTACCTCCACATGTCATAAGCTTTTACATTATTTGCTTATGCTCTTCATATTCTACGACATACTTAACATGGAGGCATTCTTCCATTGGTTTTCGTTATACTATTGATTGTTCCTTTCCATCTATGATTTGTTTTTCATAAAATTTACTGATATGATTTTCTATAGTGTCAAGCTTTAGCTGCAACTTCTCGTCTCTTTTACATTTCCAACTACAAATCATACACTTGAATTTTGTTGGAGGTTCATCTTTGTTTGCTTTCTCCACTGCTATAATGAATGGGTACTTTGACACCCAATCAAGCTGAAAATTCCTTGTCATTTCCACTCATGCCTCATTTTTTATTTTCCTTTTCTTTTCTTGCTACCAACATCATCCAAGTCAATTATCTCATTTTGGCTAACCAACGTATCCCTTGGAACATCTTCTACGATATTTCCATCTTCATTTGACTCATTTAACTCAATGAAAATCCTACCTTCTAGTGGTAGTGAGGTATTGTGAATGCTTTCTTCATTAATATTTGGTGAAAAAGTTGACGATGTAGCTCCATCTTGATCTGATGGATCATAAGCATTGCCAATTCCAAAGTAAGACTATATGGTAACCCTATATTTTGAGCATTTTGATGGCCTCCTAGTCCCTTCACCACCTTGAGGAGTCTTACCCTTATTGCACTTGTTGCTTGACATATTGATCTCTCACTTCAAATAAAAGCTAGAAAAAATGTCTTCTTGTTTAAGAAGGACAAAGAATATCGATCACATTCCCTACTCAATATCATCTTTAAGATTGAAGAAAGAATGGAAAAGAGATAAAGAAATATTATAACACTATGAAGAAATGAATCAAATGCTCACTCACCTTTAAGTTTAGGTTTTCACTAACTTGCTATTCGTTAGTGCAGAAATGCCTGTGTTGTAAGTTTGTAACTTGTCTATGATCAACTTCAAGGTTCCAAGTCCAACTTTTGAGTTGAGAGCTCAGAAGTTCAGAACTGAACAAAATATGTAAGAATAAATGATAGTCTCGATTGTATTTATATAAATCCATTTGGCGAATTCCACAAGATTTTTAAATGGTATATAAAAAATTTGTCGAATCCCATGTGATTATACAATGATAAATTTAAGTGTTGGGAAAATCAAACCTTGATAGAACACATACTTTGTAATTTTCAAAGTGATTATGGCCCTATGATTAGCATGGAGGTGTCATGACAATTGGCAAAATGCGTCCTCAAAAGTAATTATTTTTTAATGTTATTGGCGAAATGGGTCCCCATAAGCAACTATTTGTAAATTTAAATTGGTGAAATGGGTCCTCATAAGCAACTATTTATAAATTTTAATTGGCGAAATGGGTCATGATACACAATGTTGTTTTAATAGTATTGGCGAATATGTAGGTGATTTATTACATGCTTCTAAGATTCCAGGCAAAAATATTAATCGGTCCATTTGAAACATGTATTTTGTTATGGTAAATTTATTACTTAAATATGACTCATAAAAAAATCGATGGCAAATGGACATACATTGAATCTATAATTCATAAAATTCAGGTGATTTGGCCACCCTATTGGGTGCAATTAATTCACCAATTTTGACTTGGACAATATCTAATATTCGCCAATTGGTGAGAATTCACCACTAAAGTTATCCCTGTCTAATAATTTGCAAGTGTAAAACAAATGATCTCATTTAATAATTTTCCCTTGACTCCTTAAACTTTGGAAAATAGGCCTTGGACACTGGCACCTAGGGCACCTATGTCCCCCTATTTTGGCTCTAAATTCAAAAATGTCAATGTCAGAATTTTATCATTTGAAATTCAAATATCTAAAGTCAACTATTGGGATTTAATTTTCAAGAAATTAGAATAATAGCTTATAAATACCTAGTTATTACATCATTTTAAAACTAAGTGAAATGATCTAGCAAGTTGGAGAATTTATGAGAAAGAATTATTATCAAGAGAATTATCAAGAAAGTCAAGAGAAACCATTAGAGGAGTAATTGTAGAAATTCAAGATCAAAACATCATGTCAAAATGTATGCGAGTGTATTCGTGTTTATGTTTTCATATTGTTTGGTAGATCTAACCCTTGTAGGTCTTCAAGCAATTCAAGAAATTCAAGCAAGCAAGATCCAAGACTTGAGGAGATGTGTATGACTCCAATCCTTCAAGGAATCCATTAAAGGGTGGTGAATTTAAACACTTTGTGGATTCATCATTCCTTCCTATCATTTATTCTTTAATCATTGACATTGCTATTGTGAAAGTGGAAGCACTAACACAGGGTTTGACCAAGGCAAGCCCCTAAATGGCACAACCTTTATTCTCTCTTTGAATCTGCAGGTTTTAGGTCTAAAGAGGATTGAAGGAAGTTTTAAGGTTAATTATTCATTATTGCAATTGAAACCCTACACCTTAAAAAATCGTGAAAACTTAGTTACATATTATTTGACTATGATCCGAAAGTGTGACAAGCAGGAAAGAAAACCTCAAATCTGACATCAAAGGGCTATAAAAATAGATCTGAATTTTCCCTACAAAGATAGTGGTGCCTAGGATGCCTATGTCCTACCTTTTCAGCTTCAGATTTGAATCACGAGTGCACAGTGTCTTGATCAACTCATTTTTGTAGTCTGTTTCTTTCTCTGGTTTCTCAGATCTTTTGTATTTGCATCAAAATAGTAATTTGTATCATCAGGTCAATTGGATCATTGCATTTCACCCTTAGGACATTTCTAGATTTGGTTTAAGGTTGTTTGACTCACCTTTCAGGCTATAAGTCAATTGTATACCATGTCCAAATCCATCAAACCCCTATCTATTCCATCACATCCACATTTCACCCTCCATTCTAATGAAATTAGGGAAAGGAATTCAAACCTTAAGGTAAAAGCTACAATGTTTTCCTTTCCCCCCATTTCAACCACTATAGAAAATCACTTTCTCGTCATGTCATCAATAATATTTACCATATCATTCATAGCATTCTCCATTTTAATCATTCTGATATAGTAAATATTCATAATTCCATACATATTATCCCACCTAACATTAAAACTATCATAAATATGGTTCTTACCATTTAGGTCTTCAAAATTTTCCATTCTAACAAGAATACCATTCAACACATCCATAATTTCAACTAGCTTGTCATTTTATTTGAACTCCTTGCAATTATCTTTCATTAGATCTTCACTTTCCCTATCATGGTCCTCATTCTCCTCCTTGTCATCCTTCTCAGTGAAGAAATACATACTATCTTTTGAGGAATCGAGAGCATCAAGAGAGGGATGAAAACCCTCATCATCCTCACTCATCTCGTCCTCCTTAGGATATTTTGAGGCAATATCTTGCATAATTGCCTTAGTATTATGAACACCACCCTTATCACCATGACCCCTCACTTCACTAGTAGTAGTAGAAAAAAACTTAGCTAAGTAGGTAGACCTTATCTCTCCTCTACATAGTTGAACATAGACCTCCTCTAGGTTATCAATCTCCTTAGGATTCAAGGGATCAAAAAGTGCATCAATATCAATGTTGGCAACCCCAAATTTAATTTTAACATTCTTTTTGAAAATATTAGCAGAAGAACCCATCTCGCCCTCATTTTTTTTAAAGGAAATAAGGTTTTGTTTAGGGGAAGACACATAATCCTTAAAAAAATAATTTCCTTTAGGTATAATAGTTGGGGAAGAAATTAGAGGATCCTCATTATCAATATCAACAACTTCAGGGGTAGGGTTTGAGTCATTCATAAAAAGAAGAAATATTTTTCTTGGCCTTAACACTAGTAGAATGGGGTTTGATGGGAGAGTTAACATTCTTCTTTCCATTATCACTAAAATTTTGTGACCTGTTAAGGGAGACATCAACATAAACATGGTTAACTTTCTTCTTCCCTTTTCAAAATTCTCAGTAGGGGATTTTACAAGGGAAAAAGGGGCTTCAATATTAGGCAAAATGGAAGTAGTGAAATTGATATTATATTGATAAAGAGAGAAAGTTAACCTCCAATAGAATAGAGGGGAAGCTCTATTTTAAATATATTTCTCCAACAAGGATAACAAAAAGAAAGGGAAACTAACTAAATTCTTCAGTCTAAGGTGGTCTAATAAGGAAAAAAATAACCGTGCATAGTGGAGAACCTACCTTCCAACATTAATTATTTGATGAGGTGGAAACTAACCAAATCCCAAGGTGAAGGTAAGAAATTTTGTTCATACTCATTTTGATGTTGGATGAGAACTTTGTCACATCCCAATTCAATCTCATTTACATTTTAGATCTATTTTGAAGATTTAATAATTGTCAAGATATATGGACCAATGTTTAAACATTATTTACTTAATAAGAAAATAATTTAATATATTCAAAATGATATGAACATTAGATAATATCACTATGACTAATAAATAACCTTTCATGCAAAATAAAATAAAAAGTATAATAAAAATAAATTAAGCTAAATAAATTAATAATGATAGTAAAACATCTAATGGTTATTTTCATTATTCTTTGAAAGAATTATCATCAAATTTTACCTAAAGACTAGTCCTAAACACCTTAGTTGTTGAGGAAATTAAGAGGAATGTGAATTATCCAACTTAAGACTAGCTACAAAGAAGTAAAGTCACATAGCCATTTAAGGGATATGTCGAGAGTTTGCATAAGGAAATTGCAATTACTAGGAGCATTTTAATCAACAGTTTGTATGAGAAGGGGGGAACAATTTCATTTTGGTCACTGGTCTTTCTTCTAATTTCATTTGATTGTTATTTAATTTTTTTGGGTCTCTAGATGGTTACAACAAATAATACCATAAATCTAAATTTGAAAGAAACCATGTTTGTGTTGCACAATATCTTCATCAATTCCATTGACATTAAATCTTAAAATGCTCGTAAACAATTATGGTATTAGATTTGAGCCTATAAAATCCTCTCCTAATTGATATGAAATATATAATTTAAATTTAATTGTATTTATTAGATTATTCATATTTTGAATTGTTTCCATATGTTCATATATGTGTTGCACAATATCTTCATCAATTCTATTGACATTAAATCTTAAAATGCTCGTAAAAAATTATGATATTATATTTGAGCCTATGAAATCGTCTCATAATTGATATGAAATACATAATTTAAATTTAATTATATTTATTAGATTATTCATATTTTGCATTGTTTCCATATGTTCATATTTTTTTTTTACCTTGTGCTTTTTTTTAGAATGATCTATTAACCTCATACTTTAAGTTTCATAACCATTTTGTATATGGTATGGTTCATATTGATAGTTCCTCAGCAAATCAAGAGATATCTAGAAGAGACAGTCCAATAGTAATTACCTCTTGATGAAAACTTTCTCCAAATATCAAATTTGATGTAGGTAATTGAAACATGTCTCACAATTTTTTTTTTTAAATTAATTTATGTAGTAATGGGTAAAATGAATTAATACAACTATTATATTTAGATTCTAGAGCACCAGTCAATGCAATTTGAGAAGATTGTTGAATAAAATTTCTAATGAATTTTATTTTCAAAGTTCACTATAAAAAATGTCAGTTTAAACATTCCTATAATCATTATATTTGATGTTTAGTATTTCTTATGTTGCCCATTGATGATCCCTAATATGATAAAAGTTACCATCTTAGCTGGCACCTCCATGATTTTACCACCATGAATGTTTTATAACTTAATAGCATCCTTCAAAAGGAATTGTAAACTTGAAAGAGTCAAAGACATTTAAGAAGGGAGGGTAATTGATTTGAACCTTGCAGTATCTACATTTTGTATACATGTATATGCTAAATTTGTTGAATATTTTGATCAACTTGTTCAAGATTTTATGTGCTTTGTAACTTGATTTTAATTCCCTAGTTAGACTACATGCAAAATTTTACAAAGCTCAAATTTTGCAGGGTTGTGAAATAAATGGTAAACTTATAAGGTAAAGGGTTGTTCCTCTTTAGACTCTATTTACAGTTTAATATTTTCTCATAAAGAAATTGATTGGGTTATTACAGTTTACATTGATATATTAAATTGTATGTACTGGTGTAGACATGTAAAATTGACCTAACACTTATCACATACCTTACATGACATTCTCACATCAGCAACATCATTATTATTGAATATCACTACATTTCACATCAAAAAGCATTAAAAACCCTAATTTCCCCTATTAATTGAATAATTTGACATTATCTAATTAATTCACTTTTTCACCATTTTTGATGAATTAAATAAAGTTCACTTATTTAATAAAGTCCTAAAACCCTAATTCCTTTATTAATTGAATAATACAATATTATTTAATTAATTCACTTCTTTTTATCAATTTCAACCAATTAAATAAATTTCATTTATTTAATAAAATCCTAAATCTAACTTAATTCCTCCTGATTAATTAAATAACGTTGATTATTTAATTATGTCGCTAATTCACCTTATTCCACTAAGTTGATTAAATTATTAAATCATAATAATTTAATCAACCCACTTTCCCTCCAAATTTGAATAATTTGAATAAACTATTCAAAACATCATCAAAGATCAAATCAAACTAATGCAACTTTGTTTGTAAGAGTAAAACTTGTTTTGCATGTTCAACTCCAAAAAGAATTAATTAATTAATCATTCTCAACCACTTTCCTGATTGATCAAATTACAAATCACTGATTGCTCAATCTATTTCTTGATTGATCAATCTATTTCTCAATCCCACAGATTATTCAATATATCTCTTCAATCACACTAATCATGCAATCAATTTGCACAAATTATGCCCATCTAAATCCTCTCGAACATCTTTCGACCATCGATCAAGATACCTTACTATGCAATCCTCACTGTCCATTCAAAATCACAAAATCTATATAACAAACCTCTTTCCTCACAAAAAAGGATTGAAGAATCAACATACCTCATGCAATGAAGTAATTCCAAATCGACATTAACAAAGCTTCAACCAATATCTTCGATCAAAACACACGTTCTTCAAAGCTCTTGCAAGCAAACAATGGAGGCTTTGCATTCATACGAAAAACCACATCTTCGTGAACACACTCCGACACGAGATGGGTAATGATTTAGTTTAAGTGAATTCATTTATTCTTGCTTTATTTCACTTACATTTCTTGAATTCAATTTTCTTAATCATTCATTTCGTGAGTGAAGGAATGAATCTTGATCATTATTTTGGATTAGATTATCTTCTATTCTTTGTTTCGATCTTATTTACACTCATAGATTTCCCCCTCACACATTTTGGCATGCCCAGTGGGACCTCGGTCCTTAACACTAACAATTTTTGAGCTACATTTGAAGTTACAAGTCCCGAAAGCGCTCTGGAAAAATCCTCATGCACAATTCCAAAATATTTTCGCATCTACTTTCACGGTTTTAGTGCTTTTGACTTTTTTGGTGCACTTGACATTGATTCTGGCGCTTTTGACTAGTTTTTGCGCTTTTTCTTTCAAGAACAAAGCCGCTTTTGACTTTTTCTAGTGCTTTTTCTCTTTGATAGAGGGTGTTATTACTTGTTTTTCCTATGCTTTTGCTCCGTTAATCTATGTCTAAGATCTGCAAGTTAAAATTTGATTTTTAATGCTAACAGGTGCCTGATTTGAATGTGTGATAGGTACTAATGTTGTTTATGTAGGATTTTATGGGAGTATAACTGATGGTTATCCCAAAAACAACGAACACATTTGTTACAGGGAAGATGAATGGTTGAATAATTCTAAGCTTTCCAAGCTTTTTAAGTTAAATAATTTTCATTTGGTGCTTAAAAAGAACCCCACAAACAACACATTTCAATTTAAGTGCTCTAAATTGAACCATTTCCAAGATTTCTAAGTCAGAGAATTTTCATTTGGTGTTTAAAAAGAACCCCACAGACAACACATTTCAATTTAAGTGCTCTAAAATGAACCCTTCCAAGCTTTCATAGTTAGAAAATGATTTCATTTGGTGCTTAAAAAGAATCCTACAAACAAAAGCTTTCAATTTAGTGCTCTAAAAAGGATGTTTTATTTTGTTGACCAAGCGATTTCCCTTTGTTGACGAATGCTCAATTTCATTTTGTTGACCGTTAAGACAAGGTTTAGAATGAACACTCAATTTTGGGCTTAAAAATGAATAAATCAATCTTTGTATTGCACCTTTTCTATCTCATTGATTGATATCTAGAACACTTATATTAGATGCTTTAAAAAGAATCATTGCTATCTTGTACACAACTCATTTCACTTTTTTTGGATAGCACCACTCGAGAGGCTTAAAAAGAACATTGCAATAAAGTATATTCTGTGTATTTCATGTTTGGCAAACTAGGTGACTATCCTCTCCCCTTGCACCTTTTTGGCAGTCTTGGGTGACGAAAATCATCTTGAGTTTCACACTTTTTACTTCAAAGCATACCTAGTAGGAAAATCATCATGGAAACAAGTGTGATAGGAAAATACAAAAATACACATATATACGAGGCCTTAGCTAGGCCGATGAATATATATACAAAATCATGTCTATAATATAAGTCTCTAAATAACATCATAAAGATTAAAGTACAAATATGACACTCCCCAATAGGAAGAGGAGGACTCTAAAGACTAGGCTGCGGATCACCCTCTGGATCTGGCTGTCTGACAGAGTGCCCACCCCTCGCAACACTAGGCTCTCCAAATCATGGATGCCATTATGCTCTAGAAATAGAGGCCTCATACAGAGTGTGATAATATGTCAACATTTGTAACAATTTATCTCTCTCAACTCGTATATTGTCACACTATATCCTTAGACTGTCCCTTTCAGTGGTAGCAACCAACAATTGTGTCTCAATAATGAGATGATGCCCAATCTCTGTGTCTCACTCTGTCCGAAAACTATCTCTCTCTTGTCGAGTAGTGTCTCTCTCGACTGTCAATGTGGAAATCTATGCCTCTATAGCCTATCACTGCACTATCTATGTAGCTAAATATGCACCTCCATCCACAAGTGGTGGAGGGGGGCTTGGAACCTATCCTTGATCTTGCATCTGATCACCCTGGGCACCATCCTGTCGAGCCCTACCAAGTTGTTTTGCTAAGATCTCTAGGTGATTTATTTCTCCTTGTCAACCTCTGATGCCTGCTCTACCCACTACGAGATCACCACTAGGATTTTTGAATCTTAAAGGAACACAATGTGCCCACCACTGATCATAATCAAGAGTAGTACCCAGATCCACTAAGTCCATTGCCAAGCCCATCCAACCGGGGAAAGATATCTAAATGAAGCAACAACAACATCTCAATTGGCCTGCAAACCCTAGACATGGACTTCCCTGGTGGTCTGACCAAACCGAGCCTCATAAGTATCCAGAAAATGACCCTGTCTCTCTCCAAACTACCTGCAAACCCTACCAGGAAGATATCTCTCTAAAAGAGAGTGTGTGTGACCAATCAACCATCTAGTATGTCTACAATACACCAAATGCTCTTGATCATCAAGCCACACCTCATAGTCCATATATAGTCTCCAAACAAAACCTGGCATATCATCAAATCCATGACGCTAATAGGAAATATTTCCAGTCAATGTATAATGCAAAAAATATCCATAACGATAAGAGTACAGATCCTCAATAGTACGATCCAATATACCATCAGGCCAAGTCATTGAGATATGCTCCCAAGCCCATACATGGAGAAGAGAAACATCAATGGAAATAGATTTCCCACCTCGATATGAAACCTCATGCATATCTCTATATAGGTGGGTGAGAAGACATGGACCCCATGTATATTTGGTCTCATGCTAAAAAATCTACTCGATGCATATACCCAATCCCATAGGAAACTGATAGCCTCGCCTATCGGGAATAACAAGCCCCGACACCAAACCATAGGGAGCAAGGGAAACAGGATCATCACTGCCAATAAAATATGCTAAAGCTATCTCTAATTGTTGAACCTCCAAACATCTCATGCCAAGAACACGACACATAGCATGGGTACCCCACAAATGGAATATGTAATGAGCTCACCATGAATAGGAATGTGGAGGACCCTCCACACATCCTCAAGAGTAATGGTGGCTTCCCTAGTGGGTAAATGAAATGAAGAGGTCTCTGAGTGCCACCTCTCCACGAGTGCAATCATCATCGTGCTATGAAATCTAATGGTAGGCATATAACAAATGTGTCATAACCCAACAACATCTAGGAAATATCGCTCTAGCTCATGAAACCCAATGATCAAGTCAAACAAATCACGTGATCATCGCTCCCTCGACTAAAGTGGATTAAGGACCACCTACAATCATTCAACCCACACTGTCAAGGATTCACAAAGAAAATGCAAAATAAACTTAAAAACAATGAACAAAAAGACTTAAGGTTAAACAAATTCAAAAGTGATGAAATTTTAGAATAAGTGAAGAACAAAGGCAAAAGCGATGAGACATTTCAAGAGCACAAAATTTAAAATCAAAGAAATTTTGCAAAAGTGCAAATTTACAACAAGAGCACCCAAATAGTGACAAGCAATCAAAAGCACTAAAAGAGATCAAGTGCTAAATCAAATGCACAAAATTAGGTCAAAGATGCCAAAAGAGAGCAAGTGCATAGAAAAAAAGCAGAAGCACCCATTTCAAAATGACAAAAGTGCCCAAACCGATGCAATGACGTCAAAATCTCAAAATTTGTGCTTTTGACTAGTTTGACTTAAAGCATTAATTATGAAAACATGGAAAGATGAAAGCGAAAATCGAGAGGGTATATACTAGGGCACCGACACCTACAGGCCGTCCAAACTCCCGAACCGAGTCCGTACGATGTGGGGCACCTTGAATTCTTGGCATTGCTCCTCGACAACTAACAAAACAAGAAAACTAGAGACAAGAAATCACTATAGACTCAAAGTGCAAATATGAAAATTAGAACCCTAATTACCCATATAAACCCCCTAAAACCCTATTTTTTACTTAGAAAACCTTCCTAGGGTAAAATTAGGAGCTCCCTGGAACATTTGAATGAGCAACGAAAGACCTATAGACTTAATTTTTTGTCCTCTACACATCGAAACTGAAATAGAACAATGTCATGAGCTTGATCTCCAAACTGACTTTTTCGGCCAACCTCTTGAGGGGGCAGCCCAGAGTCCTACCATCATTCCACTAACTTTCGGGGCACAATGGGGCATACAATTGTTTTCAAAAATTGATTGTAACATCAAATCTTTGAAACAAAGCAACCAATACTTTGTCTCAAAGAGGGGCAAAATGTAGACATGTAAAATTGACCTAACACTTATCACACACCTTACATGGAATTCTCACATCATCAGCATCATTATTATCGAATATCACTGCATTTCACATCAAAAAGCATCAAAAACCCTAGTTTCCCCTATTAATTGAATAATTCAATATTATTTAATTAATTCACTTTTTCACCATTTTTACCGAATTAAATAAACTTATTTAATAAAGTCATAAAACCTAATTATTCTATTAATTGAATACTAAAACATTATTTAATTAATTCACTTTTCATCGGTTTCAACCAATTCAACAAATTTTATTTATTTAATAAATTCCTAAATCTAACTTTATTCCTCCTGATTAATTAAATAATGTTGATTATTTAATTGTGCTGCTAATTCACCTTATTCCCCTACGTCAATTAAATTATTAAATCAAAATAATTTAATTAACTCACTTTTCCTCCAAATTTGAATAATTTGAATAAACTATTCAAAACATCATCAAAAATCAAATCAAACTAATGCAACTTTGTTTGTAAAACTCAAACTTGATTTGCACGTTCAACTGCAAAAAGAATTAATTAATTAAATCAATTAATTAATCATTCTCAACCACTTTCCTAATTGAGCAAATTAGGAATCACTGATTGCTCAATCTATTTCCCGACTGATCAATCTATTTCTCAATCCCACAAATTATTCAATCTATTTCTTCAATCACACTAATCATGCAATCAATTTGCATAGATTATGCCCATCTAAATTATCTCAACATCTTTCGATTGTCGATGAAGATATTCTACTATGCAATCCTAATCGCCTATTCAAAATTACAAAATCTATATAACAAACCTCTTTCCTCACAAAAAAAATAGAAGAATTGACATACCTCATGCAACGAAGTAATGCCAAATTGACATTGACAAAGCTTCAACCAATATCTTTGATCAACACACATGTTCTTCAAATCTCTCACACACAAACAATGGTGGCTTCACATTGATACGAGCAACCACATCTTCGTGAACACACTTTGACAGGGGATGGGAAACGATTTAGTTTAAGTGAATTCATTTGTTCTTGATTTATTTCACTTACATTTCTTGAATTCAGTGTTCTTAATCATTCATTTCATGAGTGAAGGAATGAATCTTGATCATTATTTTGAATTAGATTAGCTTCTATTCTTTGTTTTTATCTTATTTACACTCGTGGATTTCCCCCTCACACAACTGGGTATTATCTTTGATATAGTTTTGGTACCATTCCACATAGGAGATCAAGTATTTCCCAAACAATGTTAGAAAATAAGTGCATTGCCAAAAGAGATTCAATTTCAATTTATCTTCTTTTACAAGAATTAAAGTCCCAACTCAATAAAAATATCAAGCTTATATCACAAACATAATATTTTGTAGTTGGTAAACAATATAAATCAATCATATTTCTTTAAGAAAATATTAACTTGAGAAGAGATACTAGTATTATAACTCATTTTTTTTTATGTTGTTGATGGATAGGGTTCATTGTAGATAAAACTTATCTCATGTCTTTAAGAACCTCAAAAAAAATCCCCTTTGGATTTATTTCTTCTCTTTTCTATATTTCCATAAAATTTTAAAGTTCAATTTCGTTGAGTGACGAGATTTCTACACTTGATTTAAGACTCTCTTGTTTTACCAAACTATTACTTTTGTGTTGAAATTTAGTAAACTAAATTGAAAGAAAATTGCTCTCATGATCTTACGAATTTCTAAAAATTCTCTTTCGAGTTTCATTTTTCACTTTTCAATCTTTCCATAACATTTTAAAGTTATAAAGTTTGCTAGGTAGCATAAAGTTTATGACTGTTTAAAAGTTGTCTTGTTCTGGTTGCAAACTTTTGATTTTTTTTAGCCATACATTCTTAAGCTATTATTTATTAATATTTCTTGGCCATCAATTTGGTATTAACAGTTACTTATTTTATTATTATTTCATGCAAAGTTAACAATTAGTTATTCCTTTAGTAGTGATTTATTGATAATTTGATATTTAATTAAAGTTGGATAAACAGAGACTCAATAATTGTTTTGTCTTCACATAGTTATCAATTACCCATTAGATTTGCATGTCATTATAATCATTTTGATAATCATACCAAGTTATTATTTGTTTTTGGTAATATTTTGTAAAGTGGTCATCGTTTTAATGGTTTGAATTATTCTTTTGTATAGATGATTCCATTTATCATTTTGTTTAGTTGCTATTCATTAGGATTGCATGTTATAGTTATTAGTTGTGTATTTAAGGGATGATGTTCAATTATATTATTTTTGAATCTATAAGGTTACATGATTAGTTTGAGTGTCATTTGTATTACTGGATGAGGTATTTAGATTTCTTCTTAAATGATAGAAATGAATATATATAGTCATAGCAATAATTTTGTGAGAGGGGTAAAATGCTTCATATATTTTGTAATTGGTAATTAGATTAACAAGTAATTGATCTCTTTGTTCAAAAAACAAAAAATTCTAGCGCTTTATTCACATATTGGTTTTAAATTAGATTGATTTCCTAGCTTAAATTGGATTTAGAGTTTATGGAGTCGATTTTATCATATTTTGAGCACATAATATGAAATTATGATGCTTTCAATTAAGTGTCTAGGAAATTAAAGCTAATAATAACATTGCTCATTCAGTAATTTTATTCAATGAAAAAAAAATAGTATTAGGTTTTGAGTTTTTTGAAGATAACTTATAATAAGATCTTTTATTTATGAAATGATGAATTACTAATGGATATGGATCCTTATAGATCACTTTTAGTACATAGTAATTTTACCTAATTCCATCTTTAATTCTTGTTGAGCAATTATTTCATTTGGTTAATGATCGAGATACCATGCTAGTCAGATGAGATAAGTAATTTTACCTAATTCCATCTTTAATTATTGTTGAGGAATTATTTCATTTGGTTAATGATCAAGATACCATGCTAGTCAGATGAGATAAGTTCATTGATTTTTCTCAAGTAAAATAATCATTAAAACTATTGAATTTAAGATTTATTATTTTTAAACAAACTCCTTAGATATTAGCATTATACATCCAATATGAAAAATTAATAACCTTTTGGAATAAGGAAATTTAAAACAATTGAATTGTACGAGTATACAAGAAAACCTTTCTTAGATTAAACATAGGGCCTAGGTAAACATGAAACCCTTCAATCAAAACTCAACATCAAATTCCTCTCTAGATTATTTTGTTTTGGATTCAAACATAGAGATTGAGCAATGTTTTTAGAAAATGAAACCCTTTGTTTATTATTAAAAATCGGATTTTAAAATCCCCAGGGTAGTTATATTTTTCATGGTAAAATGGTCTGGTTGCGTCGCATATAACGCCACTTACACAAACTAGGTTGTCAGGAAATTTAAAGGGTTTCTGCATCTTGGAATTTTATTACCCCTATAAAAAAATCGCAAATACCCAGATCGTAGTTTTTGAGTTATACTTGAAACATGAGACTGCTATTAAGTTATTTTCCCATGGCTGATCTGATAATAAAATAATAATAAATTGATATTTATAAATATTAATATTTTATGTATTGTTATTATAATATTAAAATATTATTTAATAATATTTTATATTATAATTTATAATATTAAAGTATTATATTTATTTATATTATTTTAAATAAAATTTGTATATTAGATTAGTGGAAATAAAATTATAAACGTATGGGGAAATTATTGTTTATTCTAAAATGACATGTTAAAGTTTAATTGAAGGAGTTAAATATCTGATTTAAAGAATGCATAATTTAAGATTTAATTGTGAAATTTAAATTCATGTGTAAAAGGTCCAATTATTAATTTGATTTAATTGGAAAAATATATATATGATATTGGGTTATAGTCCAAATATTGATCTTATTTTAACACAATAAGTTATGAAATTGTTTAAATTAGTATTTCTTGTATTTGTAGATTGAAGATACTTGTTTAATTATTTCAATTAAGTTGAAAGAGCAAAAGTTTTATATTTTTGGGAATAGGGATTTTAAAGGATAAAATTAGAATGCATGGTATAGATTTTGGATAGAAAATTTGAATATAGTATTTGCAATAGTTTATGTTGTATTAGACGTAAATTTAGGAACTAATTATATTGGAAAAGACAAATATTTATTTTGTTTCATTTATTTCCATAGATAAATTTTAATCATTGTGATTGGAATATTAAAGAATATATATAATTAAGTTATTAATATATATATTTGGTGTATACATAATATGAAACATAAATATACATATATTAAGTGTAAATTCATTATCGTATTTTATTTTAATAAGAAGCATGCAATATATTATTGAATAGAGATTTAAAAATGGTTTGATTAGTGTATATGAGAAAATGGATAGAGAAACAATATTTTATGATATTAAAGGGATTGAATGTTTTAAATAGAAAATTGAATGAGATGTAAGATTTGGTTAGGAAATGGAAAGAGTTTACTTGCATAGAATTGTGTCGATGTAAAGGTAAATTAAGAAGTTGTTTATATTGATGAGGCAAATGGCTATTTTAATTTATTATATTTCAAGTAGAGCAATTAATTTATTGTGAATGAAATATGAAGGAGATATGGATTTAGTATATCCAAAAATAATAATGCTGTTGTGATTGCCTTAAATGTTCTAGTTCTCTGTATTTCGTAAGGGGATGTAAGTTCAAATTGTTTAAGATTTCTTATAATAGAAATAGAAATATGGGTATGTGATTATTTGAGTTAACCCTGCAAGTGTGTCTTTGACCTTGTTAATGTTACCTATTGAATGAATATGGGTTTAGGAAATCCAAATATTAGATTGGATTAATGACTTGAATGCTTTTGTTGCTATGTCGTCAAGTTGCATTGTGGGTTTTTGGGATTTAGTGTTAATCCTAAATTATAAGTCTTCCAGAAGAACTTAGAGGATAAGGGTTGTTGAATCTTTATGCCATCCAGTTGTTTTCGCTTGGGTAGTGCATGGCGTCTTTTCAATTTTACCCGATTTTCATGAACAGGGATGTTTTGTACCTCCTGTGAAAGGAATGGACTATGTGTTGTTGTCTCCAAGATGTTTGGAGTGTGTTCTATTGTTTGTATCCTCCTAGAGTTGGAGTGGTTATGTTTTCTAATTTATGTGCACTTGAGATTCCCTTGGTGATTGGTATTTGTATACGTTTATGGTGCTCTGAACATACTTGGTCTATTTTATGTCTGGAAGTAATGTCAGTGATGCGAGAGTTGTTCTTGTTTATTGCATTTGTTTTGGTTATTCCAGTATGAGTTAGTTTGAGTTTGCCTTTGGTTAGAGGTTGTGGATCTTTGTCCTTGTTACATTGTTACTATCTCCTAGCATGGGGGGTGGGCCTTCAGGTACCACATGGTTGGGTGGAACATGCACCAAAACCGTTGGGTCCCCCTTGATCTTGAGTTCATGGAGGCGAGACATCCAGATGGACAGCTCGCGGTTCTATTGTATTTTCTTGCATTGTAATAGTTCTATTTGTATAAGTTATTTTATCCCTCTTATGTTTATGAGGTGAGATTATGTAATTGTTATACTTTTGTACTATTGTCTCATTTTGGGAATGAGTGATGTAACTATTGGATTAAGTTAATGTTTATGAGATTGTATCTTGGATGTTCATCTTATTATGTTATGTAGTATTCTTATGATGTATGAGGTTTATTTCATAAAGTATTTATTGCTATGGTTATATGTAATATGTATGTGTGGGTTTAAGTAATCCTAACCTTGTAGCCTTAGAGGTTGTTGTTAAGTAGTAAGTGAATGTGTATGTTATTGCACTTTATAAAAAAAAATAAAAAAAATTGGTTCATTTAAGTCGTTAATTACAACTTCCTTTAGGGTTACTTGGCGGGGCATTACAAGCTCCATCAATCTAGAAAATTATTGATGAAGGGAGAGAAGGGAATTATCCAACCAAGAATCAATCTGAAAATTAGTTTTTTTTCATTACCCTTTCTCCATCTTATACCTTCTAAAACCTCTAATTTTCAAGAGGCTATTCCAAAAAACATATCTATAAGGAAGAATAGGCTCACTTAGGAAGCACATACGATCTCTATTATGAAGGTATTTTTCCTTAATAATTAAGGCCCAATCCTTATCATTATTCATCAATTTCTAGCCCACCTTAGCTATCAAAGCTGTATTAAAGTTTTGAATAATTCTTAATCCTAGACCTCCATTTCTTTTATTTTTGCATATAGTTTCCTAGCTCACCAAAGCCAACCTATTCTTATCCTCCATCCCTATCCAAAGAGACTTCTTTTGAATTTTCTCAATTCTATTAGCCATATTTCTAGGAATCTTGAACAAGGCAAAATAATAAATAAAAATATTTTGTCGAGAGGCCTTCAAAAGTTATATTTTCTAGCTTGAATAAAAAATTTATGTTTCCAACCAGCCAATATTTTTTAGAATCTTTGAACAATATCATACAAGAATTGATTAGAATTTTTTAGTAGTTAAGGGGAGACCAAGATATATAGTAGATAGATCAACTGTAACACATTGAAGAATTTTAAAAATATTATTATGAAGAATGTTATTTGTGTTAAAGAAATAAATAACACTTTTATCATAGTTAATATGCTAGCCAAAAACTTCAACGTATTGATTGAGAATCTCTTTCCATAAATTAGATTCAATAATATAAGCAATTGCAAAAAGAATGGTATCATCCACAAAATATTGATTTGAAGGAGAAAAAGAGGAATTAGATCTAATGCCAATAAGATTTTAGGAAACAATTAACTTATAAATATTCCTACCAAGGATTTCAAACACCAAAATAAATAAATAAGGAAAGATAGGGTCAGCTTATCTAAGCCCCCTAAAACTATTAAAGAAACCCTTAGGAATACCATTAAAATTTATTGAATACTTGAGAGTTGAAAAACATTCCTAAATGAGCTAAAGAAACTTGCCCCCAAACCCAAATTTATTGAGGACAACAAAAAAAATACCAAGAAATTTCGTCATAGGTCTTGTAGATATCAAGTTTGAGGACCATACCTAGTTTCCTATTATTTTCCATGGAATGAATAATTTCATGAGTAGAAATAATAGCATCTAGGATTTTTCCACCATAAACAAAGCCTTTTTGGTTTTGAGAAATAAGCTTGTGTAGAATTGACTTGATTTTTGAAACAATAAGTCTATAAGAAACTTTGTTTATGATATCACTTAAGCTAATAGGTCAAAAAAATGCATAGTAACCACCTCTCCTTTATTAGGAACAAGAAAAATAAAAGTATTTTTAAACTATTTAAGAAACCTTGTAGATCTAAAAAATTCCCTAGAAACAAAAATAATATCACCCCACACAATATCCTAAAAATATTGAAAGAAAGTTGGTGGGAAACTATCTGGAATAGGAGCTTTATTGGCTCCAAAAGAGAAAATAATTACTTTAACTTCTTCCTTAGTAATAGTTTTTATTTTCCTCATTATCATCTTTTGTTAGTATATAAGGGATGACATCCAACATCTCATGGAGAAAACTAGAGTTTTGGTGATGTTCTTGAAGGGTTTCTTTGAAATAATTAACAACAGTATCAACAATTTGATCCTCGAAAGTAAAAATATTTCCAAACCCATTAGTCAATTTAGAGATAGCATTCCTTTTTCTATGTCTAAGATTTGACTGATGAAAAAAATTAGTGTTTCTATATCCCTCAATAATCTATTGAATACGATATTTTTTCTTCCAAAAAAGTTCTTCCCTCAATAGAAGCTTGTGCCAATCTTCCATCAAGTTTTTCTCCTCCTAACAAATATGAAGATCATTCTTACAAGAGGTCATTCTATCCAAAATATATTTTAGCTTAAGAGTAATTTGTTCTTTAAGATTGAAGGCATTCCCAAAAGTAATATTTTCCACCATTTAACTTTATTTTTTATAAGTTTAATTTTTTTGGGCTAAACAATATATAAAAAGGAACCCTTAAAATGGGTACTCCACCAATTCTCTACTTGATCATGAAAATATAGATGAGAAGCACAAATAATTTAATATTTGAAAGGATAGGGACCTTTTCTTTTCTGAATTGGCTAATTAAGAAGAAGGGATTATGATCAGATCCTACTCTTAGGAGAGTCGAAAGGCGAAGATTAGCAATAATATTCCAAGTATTGGAAATGAGAGCATGATCTAGATTAAATTGGATAAGATTGTTTCCCATTATTCTCTTAGACCAAGTAAATGGGCATCCAATTAAATTGACATCAACAAAACTAGTACTATTTAAAAACTCAATCAAATTGACCATATTGCCAAAAAAAGTCATCCAAACCCCCAAGATTCTCAATGGGAAAAAGTGGTTAGATAAATTATCCAACAAGTACCCAATTATTATTAGGAATTATAAGTAAGGACTTAGGCATATTATTCTAGAGAAATTTCCTAGAAGCTTTAGAATTGGGAGCATACACATTAACAAACATCCAATCTTCCATAAGCAACACATTATAAAATTCATTACAAGATAGATTTTGGTAAACTCAACCAAATTTCCAATAAAATAAGAAGGATTCCACATAGTAATAATCCCTCCAAAAATAAATTCAACAGGGCTTATACAATACTTAGCTCCTAACTATATTTTAGAAGCAACTTGGGAAAAAGTGGAATCAATCATCTTCACCTCCTGAATCAATAGACTATCAACTTTGTCATCAATAATACAACACTTTAGAAGAAATTTCTTAAGAGAATATTTAAGTCCCTTGATATCCTAAGAAAAAAATCCCATTTACCCCTTTCTTTATGGAATTTAGCTCATGGATTGTAAACTTAGGAGTGAATATCTCTCCATACTACAATCTTAAGACCCCCATAAACTCATCCCATGAGTCTATGCTACTGTCTAAAAGGATTTTGTACCATTTCTTAGCACTCTCTTCTAGTAATTATAAAAACAACTTCATCATGACATCCTCATCCTCAATTTCATACTCACCAATGACATTAATGAAGTATCTAAGGTGTTCTTCCTTAGTGACAACAATATTACCTTGGAATTTTGTAACTTTTCCTCTAATGTCATATGGTATTGGATCAAGACAATTTTTAATTCCATAAAATTATAGTTGTCTATACCTTTTTATATCTAATGGATGTCTAACTAGAGGGAATATTTGACCATATCTCTTGAACTCAATTCTGATATGATATGCATGTTATTAGTTGTGTTGATGGCATGGTGGCGGTTCTAGAAAATCACGAGCATGGTTCCAATTTACATTATTTTCATGGGTTCCTAAAGCTTGTGCTTTTGCTTGCCTAACATTTATAGCATACATTTTACTTCTCTTAACATATGAAGTTGTTGTTCTAGTTATTTAGTGTCATATGCCATGTCCACTTGTTGATCTATATTTCTATCCATATGTTCAAACCCTATTTTACTATGTTCATTTTGTCTTGAGACATAGTCCTCTTATTCATTTTAGCTTTTTTAGCCTATTAATCATAAGAATTTTTTGAAACTTCCCTAATGGGTCTCCCTTAGTGAAATTTTTGCATAAGTGTTGTTCTCAATATTTTCTCATGTGCTATCATATGTTATAAGTTTTAAAAATCCCAAAAAATTGAAGTGTGGAGGTTTTATGTTCAAATTAATAAAGATTATTTATCTTATCAATCATATGAAATTTCATAAACTTACCTAATGGGTCTCCCTTGGTGAAATTTTTTCATTACTGTTGCTCTCCACCTTTTCTCATGTTCCTGTCATATGTTATAAGTTTCAAAAATCCTAAGCATGAAGGTTTTATGTGTTGGCAAGAGACACTGCACGAGTCATCTGGTGTTGTCATTGATGGAAAACCTAGTTAGTAATCCCATCGACATCTTAGTAATTGCTTAGACCGAAAGTCAGATTGAAGATATGTGTTATTTGTCTAAGCTAAAATAGGGTATCTGACAGAGTTGTGTATATTGGCTCATACACAATTTTTTGTTATCATTTTGTGTTGTAGATCTTAAGGAAGTTCGTCTGATGTATGAACTATCTTATCCTTGAATCATCGGGGTTCACATTGACTGGTAAACAAGCTAGAAGATCTGGTGTACTGATTTTCAGTCTAACAGTGTAGAAAGGATGACTAGTTGTGTATAGCATGTTGTGGATCTTCAAGATATAATTGTTTAAGGTGTTTCATGTTTGAGACATGTTTTGGGTCCCTACTACATTTTGGCCAAAATTGGTTGATTTGCATTGATAATTGTCTATGGATTGAGCTGACAATTTGTGCGCATTTCTTATTTTGTTTAAGCCGACATGTAGTTGTTCTAATCTCTAGTGGTGGATATATAACCAATCATTCATATCATTTTATATATGTTGCGATGTGATGTGAGAGTTAGAAGGAATATAGATCAATTGTGCACAATTTCATTTGAGCAGAATAAAGATTGGTGATCCAAATTAAAGTAGACATAGTTTCAGAGCAGAAGCAAACAACATGTGAAGAATACGAATAATGTGCTTAACCAAAACTATAATCAGGCATTATAAAATGCTATTTGATAGTTCATCTACTCCAGTTATCTTCTAGATGTGACTGTAAGACAGTGAGTCTTCTTTTGGGAAAAAAGCCTTTTGTATTTGAGCAGTGAGCTCTAGGCAGTGTGTCTAAATGCATGTGCATTCCTTTTGTAAACACTTATATTGAGTATACTCAAATTGTGGATTGACCTCCATTGTGGTTTTTCCCCTAACAGGGTTTCCACGTAAAAATGTGTGTGTTATGGTTTTGTGGTTGCTTGTCGTGTGTTCTTGCATCTTTCTTTTGGTTCAATTCTATAATTGGATTAAAGATCAGATTAATAAAGTTAGATTTTGCAGAACACTGATTCACCCCCCCTCTCAGTGTTCCTTGATTCCAACAATTGGTATCAAAGTCTAGTTCCTCTGAAGAATTTTAAAAGCTTGGGGAAGATCCGAGAAGGTGATTTAATGGATTCTGGTAGTCTTCATCAACAACTTTTGGTAGCACTAGATGATCTTGATCAGTCCAAATCTAAAGTCTGAGAATTGCAAGGAAGCCTCATGAATGATGAGAAATTAATTCAATCATTGAAAGATAAAATCAATAAGTCCACAAAAAAGAGAAAGGAACTTTTGATAAGATCAAGTAGAAAGAAAGTAAAAGCATGGAAGATGAACACCCAAGCCAAGCCTTGAAGGAAAAGAAAGAAGAATGTGAAAAGATCACTAGAGATAATGTTGTCCTAGAGCATGAGATGGAATCTATTGTGATGAGGATGACCAAGGAGATTGAAGATAGAAAGAATAATGAAGAGAATCTTACCCAATCCTTGAAAGAGAGATCTGATGAATGCAACAGATTCAATTACCTGAAGCTCAAGTTACAACAATCCATAAACAATGAAGAAGAGCTTGAAAGACATATTGTTATTCTCAAGGATGATCTTTCCACTGCAAATGAATACAAGGAGAAGTTCAAGATTAGCTCAGCTAAGCTTGATGAACTGATTCAAACTCAAAAGATTGGAAATGACAAGCAAGGACTTGGATATGAGAAAGGAGAAAGCTCTGGATCTGGTCAAAGGAAATTTAGGTCAGGAAATCAAATGAACAAAGCTAGAAGGTATCCAGTAAGACAACCCAATGCTCAAAATTTTAATGGATATTATTTTGTTTGCAATAAATTTGGTCATATGGCTGGTCAATGAAGAAGCAGAATCAATCCAAGTGGTCCATCATTTTATGGTCAGTGTTTCAATTGCAATAAGTTTGGTCATAAGTCAATTGAATGCAAAAATATGATAAACAACTCTTTCAATAGAAATGTCAAATGTTATGCCTGCAATAGATTTGGCCATATTGCTAACCAGTGCAGATCAAGAGAAAATCAATGGAATAACTAGTCTGAAAAAAGAAATGTTGTGTGCTATAATTATAACAAATCCAGACACATTGGATTTTGTAGAAGCAGGAAGGGTCCGATAAACAAAGGGAAAAATATGCAAAAGGATGATAAGGGAAAAGGAAAAGTTACTGTGGATGAGATCAAGAATCAAATGAAGAAGACATGGGTGAAGAAGAGTGTTTCTGATGCAGTAAATGAATCGGCACCGGAATCTGGTACTAAAAATTCCTCCAGGAATTAGTTTAAGGCCTTTGGTCTAGGGGGAGCTCTCAATAAAATCTTTTACCCCCTGTCGATAGTTGGTACTAGAATGTGATAAATTGCAGAAACGATCTAAAGATCTTTTGAGAACATTTGTGAAGGAAATTTATACAAAATTGAAGGTTCGTAGAAGAATTTTCTTTCACAGAATATGAAATAGGGTATACGGAAGACCTAGGGAAAAAGCATTTATTGCGACAAAAATTTAGGTATGCGAATGATGAAAATTCACTTCTATTCCTCATTTGTCACTTTCAACTTTGAGAAGAAGAAGTTTGGAGAGCTCTGCAAGAGAATTTTGGTGAGATACAAGTCTAAAGGCGGCTCTGCGATCAAAGCCTAATTCGGCGAAAAGGTATTTATATGCGAAACTTGTGAATTTGAAATTTCTAGAAATGGCTGCTCTATTAGTCATTGATATTAAGGATAGGCTCCACCCAAAATTCAAACGGCACCCATTCAAATCCATTGAGACATAACCATTAGGTGCATTTTCTTCAGTTTCGTATGGTGTTTTACACATTGAAGATATTAGGGCATACATTCATGCGAATATTAAGGAGTTAGGAAGCTCTCAGTTGTTAAATTTGTACACAAATCACATTGTGGGAGAAGATTTCTATGTAAAACCTGAATTTAAGACTTTGGCGGAAAATAAATTCACTCAAATTGTGAAGTTTCCCGTGTTTGATGAAAATGAATGGGTTTGGTACATACTAAGTCGAGTGCATGTCGAGTACATATGGTTAAATCAGCCCTTCAAGATCACAAGATAAGTTATAAGCATTTTTATTGGTCTAAATTCAACCGGTGGGTTGCCTACATTGAAAGCTGTGAAGAACCAAACAATCACTGAGGCAACCAGTTCCAATTTTGACAGAAGAGCTATGACAGTAAATGACATCATTGAATTGGATGTAAAGTTTGCTTCTATGGTTATTGGATATAAAATCTACCACTCTAGCTAGGATAACTTTGTATCTGGTACTGCAATCTATGCAACTTATCAAATGGTCAAAGAAAATGCAGAATATGACTTATGCGAGTTACTCTGAAGCCAGCTAATTGAATATCTTGGTAAAATCAAGAAGGATAAGAAGAATATTTTCAAGTATGGAAATCTGCTATTATGTCTATTCTTCTACTTCATGAATGAAGTTCTGGGAATTGGTAAAGTACAATGGGAAAGTGACAGACCTGTGGCTATTCAAATCAGGGATATGTTATACAAAATTGGAGATATCAAAGCAAGGAAAATTCCTATCTAGGGCTACTTCAAAAACTTTCAGAGTTTAATGCAAGCTAGGGAAAGGATTCCTAAGTCTATTGTGGAAAAGTATAAGGACACTATTTTCTTCATGGTTGACATTGATTAGTTTTTGATGGAAGTAGCAGAACCTAGAACAGTTTGGATAATGCTTATGAGATATGAGGTTGAAGAACATATTTTGGAGTTGTATGCCAAAAACTTGTTGAGAAAACCTCAGGATTCGATAGAAGAAAGGTTTGTTACCTTCGCAGAAAAGGATATATAAGTGCATAATCAACTAAGGAAGCCTGTGATAGTCCAAAAGGTGAGAAGGGAAGTTGAAGCTTTTGCAAAAAGCATTGACATATCAGTTGAAGTAGTGAGGGAAGCTAGGAAGAAAAGAGAAGAAGTTGAAAAAGGAGAGCCTGCTAGAACTAAGTCAGCTATTCCGACAGCATCCTCTGCCAGATCTAGATCTACAAGGAGCTTTGCACCCTCATCCAGTCCTACAAAGAAATCAAGTCCTGTAAAAGTTCAAATCAAGGCATCCAGAAGAGAAGAAAAAATGAAGAAGAATAAAAGCACAAGAGTCTATGTTGTTGAAGATGATGAAGAAACTGAATTAGATGAAGAAGTAAGAGAAATCAAGCATATTGGCACAAAGGCATCAGAATTCTCTAAGGACAAGCCCTCCGATGAAGAGAAAGCCAAGAAAAAGGTGAAAACTGATAAATCTGGTATGACTATAAAGGAAGTGGAAAAAGCATTAATTAAGGATGGTAATCTCAAAACACTTTCTGAATGGTATGACACTTTTGATAGTTTTGGTCAGAGAACTCTTGAAGAAGCTACAATAAAATATTTGAATATTTTCAATAAGACTCTCATAGAAATAATGTTAGGGTTACCTAAAGGGTTATATGAAGTCTTCGAAATGAGGAGAGTAAATGCAAGAGCTAAAGAAGAACAAATGAGAGAACTCATACTTGCCAATCTATGTCCGGTAATGTCAATAGAAGAAATGAAGAAAATCCTCAATGAAGCTAAAAAGGATTTTAAGAGAAAATTAAGGGTGAACAAGCTTATGATCAAACAGACCGAGGAAGTGGAAAAAGACACTGAGAAAATTCTTAGGGAAGTTTTGTTGAAGAATAGATATAACATTATGTCTGAAGAAACTCATGTTGAAGATGTTCCATCTGGTTCGGAAGTTCAAGATGCTCAGGTTAATATTGAAAAAGTGAATGAAGACACAGTTGAGGACACTCAGAATCCTCTAGATATGGAAAAAACTGAAATTACCATGGAGATTGAAGCTTCTAAAGATATGACAGTTGAAGAAGTAGAGATTTCCCAAGTCAAGCAAGAATCTAAGATTGAAGAAAAGAAGGTTGAGGTAAAGGAAGTTACTATGGAAGCAAGTGACACTGCTAAGGCATTAAATAAGTTTTTAGAAGAACAACAAGAGGAGTTTAACCTCAAATTGGTTGAAGGTCCTATCAACTTGGCCACTCTATCTCCTATTCATAAGCTGAAGGTGGCATCATTTGCTTAGATTAAGGCAAGGGAGGAGTTATTGAAATCTCACATTGAGGATAGTGAGTTGCTAAGTCTTCCATTCGGTATCTTAGAGAAGATCATGCCTAGACATGTCAAGGACTCATCCGATTCTCCCTCAGGCCATATGAAGAGACTTATCAACTTTGTAAGTACTCACATTGAGTCTCTTGAAAAGTCAGCTGAGGATAAGGTCAAAAAAGAATTTGATGCAAACAGGTTCAATAGATTGAAGTGTATGATTGCTAATGATAAATCATTATTAGCAACCTGTGAAAAGAACATTCAAGTTGCATTATCTGAAGGTGGAAATATTTACAATTCATGCTTATCTTTGTCAAAATTCACTGAGGTCACTAAGAAGAAAATTAAGGAATACGAGAAACGGTTAGCAGATATTTCTCAAACCTTTGATCCTCTAACCGTTAAAGTGAGTAAGCAAGAAGGCCAAGTCATATCCCTTCTTGACAAAATTAAAATTTTGAAGCATGAAGAACGCAAAATTGTTGAAAGGGTATGTGAACTCAGAGGACTAATTGGTCCTAAAATGGAGACAATGCTTAGTGCATTGAAGGAAGCACAAGATGTTATGGTTGTCAGTGATCCGACAAATCTTGAGTTAGCAAAGATGCAATCCTACCTATTCTGTGGTCACATGGCTATTTTGGAAAGTCTCAAAAAGGGTTGGGACACTAGTTTAAGCCCATTGAAGAATAATTTTGTAGACATATTCAAGTTCATGAAAGTTAGTAAAGCACGTTTGTACATATACAGTTTTGTATGATTTTTGGTATGTGGATTCCCATCTTTGCCATTGATGTCAAAGGGGAGTATGAGACAGTGAAAAATGTCATACTCATCTTAGGGGGAGTTGTGGATTACAGTGTATTCATGTTAGTACTGATTTCGACACTTAGTCATTTTTCACTAAGTGTTGCCATCAATGCCAAAGGGGGAGATTGTTGTAAAGAGACAATGCACAATTCATCTAGTGTTGTAATTGATGGCAAACCTAGTCAGTAATCCCACCCACATCTCAGTAATTTCTTATACCGAAAGTCAGATTGAAGATATGTGTCTGTCTAAGCTAAAATAGGGTATCCGACAGAGTTGCATATATTGGCTCATAAGTAATTTTTTGTAATCATTTTGTGTTGTGGATCTCAGGGAAGGTCGTTTGATGTATGAGCTATCTTATCCTTGAATCATCGAGGTTTGCATTGACTGACGAGCAAGTTAGAAGATCTGGTGTACTGATTTTTAGTCTAACAGTGCAGAAAGGCCGACTAGTTGTGTATAGCATGTTGTGGATCTTTGATATAATTGTTTAAGATGTTTCGTGTTCGAGACATGTTGTTTTGGGTCCCTACTAAATTTTGGCTAACATTGGTTGATTCACATTGATAATTATCTATGGATTGAGTTGACAGTTTGCACATGTTTCTTATTTTGTTTAATCCAACATGCAGTTGTTCTAATCTCTAGTGGCGGATATATATAACCGATAATTCATATCATTTTTATATATGTTGTGATGTGATGTGAGAGTTAGAAGGAATATAGATCGATTGTGTGCAGTTTCATTTGAGCAGAATAAAGATTGGTGATCTAAATTAAAGAAGACAAAGTTGCAGAGCAAAAGTAGACAAAATGTGAAGAATGCGAATAATGTGCTTAACCAGAACTATAATCAGGCATTAGTAGATGCTATTTCATAGTTTATCTACTCCAGTTGTCTTCTGGATGTGACTGTAAGACAATGAGTCTTCTTTTGGACATAAATCCTTTTGTATTTGAGTAGTGAGCTCTAGGCAGTGTGCCTGAATGCATGTGCATTCCTTTTGTAAACACTTATATTGAGTATACTCAAATTGTGGATTGACCTCCACCATGGTTTTTCCCCTAACAGGGTTTCCACATAAAAAATCCTTTTGTTATGGTGTTGTGGTTGCTTGTCTTGTGTTCTTGCATCTTTCTTTTGGTTCAATTTTATAAGTGGATTAAAGATCAGGTTAATAAAGTTAGATTTTGTAGAACACTGATTCACCCCCCTCTCAGTGTTCCTTGATTCTAACATTATGCTCAAATTACTAAGGAATATTTAGCCTATCAATCATAATAAATTTGAGAAACTTCCTTAATGGGTCTCCGTTGGTGAAAATTTAGCATAAGTGTTGTTCCCCATCTTTTCTCATGTGCCTATCATATGTTAAACGTTTCAAAAATCCCAAAATTTCTAAGTGTGCAGGTTTTATGTTTAAATTACTAAGGATTATGCTATGTGTTGGAGTTTTAAAGCTTTCCATTCTTGGCATACCTTTCCCTTAACCCCCACCTTTTCCCTCTTTTGTTTTTAATATTTTGGAGTTTTTCTTCCCATAATCCCTTTCATTTGACCTCCTCTTTCCCTTCCTTTGTTGGCATTTCAAACTTTCTCTTATTGACATGATTTTCCTTGAACCTCTGACTCCCTAATCCTTTATACTAAGTTACCTTTCAAAGTTGCAATTTTGGCCATCCCTTTACCCAAGCACCTTTTTATTGGTATCCTCAATCCTTGAAATTTTCACTATGATATATCATTGGGATTGCAGGTTCAAACATTTATTTATCTAGTTACCTCATAAAAGGTATTCCCAACTCCCGATCCTTGGAATTTCATATTATTCACCCTTTTGGGCTCACAAGTTTGGAATTATCCTTAATTGCATACTTTGTGGGATGAATTCCTCAATATCCCCAATCCCTAACTTTGGATAATTCCTTCACATATCCTTTCAAATTCAAATGTAGGGGTATACTTATCTATTTCCTTTGAGAATGAAGTATGCCACATTGTTGACCCCTGATCCTCTACAATTTTTCTAGGTTGTGAGGCATCCCTAATCCCAAAATCTCAGAACTCCCATATTTTCCATTATTCACTTCCACCTACCTCCTTGCATGAACCAACATGCCATTAATTAATGGATAAGGCCTTGCAACTATTGAATAAGATTCTCCCATCTAAAAATCATCATTTATTCTAGAAGCATAAATTCAAAGGAATTTTTAATGATGGAATATGAAGACACCCATACAACCATTAATATAATAGTTGTATCCCAGCCCGTTATGGTCCTCATGCCATCTCCAAGACACTATTTAAATAAATTTTATAGGATCCTCCTTTTCATATACACTATAACCTTATAGTGCCATTAATGTTTAATATGGATATTGACAAAAAAATTATATTTCCTAATGCACAAGGGTACCTTTGTACATCTCAAATAGGAAATATATTTCTATATTTTTATAATTGATACAAAATTTGTAGAGCGAGAAAAAATAGAAGGAACTTCTAGACTACTAGGGTTTATCTCTAGTAGAGGGGCTCAATAATTTTTTACATTGTAACAATTTGGGTTCATCCCAAATGTGTAATGAAACATTGTAATCCTTGAAGAACATATTAAGTTTTTAAATTCAATATTATCTAAGTGTCTCCATGCATAATGTGTATATTTTTGGGTGCTATTTCTAATTAGTTGGTCAACTAGATGATTATAAAACCCTTAAAAATGTTTTGCAAGGTATATTTTTAGAGTAATATATGAAGTATATGAGATTGTTAATGGATTACTAAGCTATATTATTTTAATATTTGATTTCATTCATCTTCTTATTTGTATGTATAGGCCTAGCTTAATAGTATTTTAAGGTGTAATTTTCATTAGTATCTTGATTAAGGTATTGCAAGTGGATTTTAGTCATTGCATCCTTTGTGTTTGAAACCTCCAAAAAAAATTCCCAATTAGATATAGTAACTTTAATACCTTTGCTCAATCCCCCATCACACCAATACTTAAAACCATTAAAATTGAACATCATTTTAGTTTGAGTTGTAGTCATTATTTCTCACTACCACATATAGATGTGCTTAAAAACATTAGGGGCTATCAAAAATCACATCCTTAGACACTTCATGTGGTACTTCATCTACTTTATAAAGGTCTAAAACCTTGTATTAGCAATCCATCATATAGATATTGAGTGATAACCTAAATAGGGGTATACTATATATTAGGTATAGTTTGTGTGTTCATCACTTACAATTATATATAAGTATCACCTTAGGGAAGCCTCCTTGGTCTATTAGAGCCAAAATTTGATCACCTTAGTAAATTGGTCTATAGTTTTCCAACCTAATCATAAGTTTGAGATCTTTGTCCTAAGTTTTAAATCCTTGGCGCTTAGGAGGAGATCTAGATTTAGGGATTTGGGATATAAAATTATGTACATTAACATCCTTAATTCATTATTTGGATGTGTTCATTCAATAAAATTATGGAATGATGTGTCATGTTTAATATCTAATATGTGTGGCATATTGGGAGAAGTAGGATGTTGAATAGCAAGTTGTGTTTCCACATTCTAATTTCTTATGCCAAAATCTTGCATAAGGTCATCATAGGATAATATCCCTATTTATTCTACCAATAAAGGAATCATTAATTTAAATCTCATAATTAATCATATACACTTTTGTATGTTCTCTCACTATGTTATTATTCAATCCATTGCAAGTATAAATTGATTTTGATTTATTTAGTCAATGCACCTTGTCTACCTGATGTACCTAAAAGTTTGTATCTTGAGAATTTGACATAGATGACTTACCACAGTTTTAAGCTCTTCATGTGGCTTGTTGTCTCTTGACATTAGATGAAAATTCTTCTTTCCCTTGTTGATATCTAGGTCACCTTCCTCTTTCCATTCTAATTCTTCGTCTTGCAAGATGGTTCTAGATTTTACTTTAAAAAAAGTTGCCACTCTCCACTTAGGAGAGATAAACTTTTTTTATCAACAAATGTTCAAATATCAACCCAAGACTTATATTCATAGATAAACCAATGCTTTTTCTAATAAAGTTATTTAAAATATGATCTAGATAAAAAAATTATTTGTTAATAGTGAAAATATGTTGATGCTCAGAGTTGTAGGTCCCAAATCCCTAAAGTTAAGATCTTCCTAAGTTCTAAGGTTGTCAAACTTAGGGTAGAGTACTTCACACTTATGTCAGGCATGAAAACTTAAGACCAATTTCCTAAGGTGGGTAAGAACTTATTTGAATTTATAATTTGGTAGGATTGCGAAGGATTCCTTGAGGTATTATTTTAAATTACAAGTAGTAGACATTTACCTTGACACAAACCATACCTAGTGCATAGTATACTCCTATTAGGATATCACTTTGTATCTATATCTTGGTTTGAAAATACAAGTTCTTACACCTTTCTAAATCAAATAGGAAACCATGTGAAGTGCCTAAATATGTAGCTCCAATGACCCCTAATCAATTCATGCACATACAGACATAGAAGAAAATAAAACTAAATCAACATGATTTAGAATGCTATTTAAATTTGATTGATTTAGGCATGTTAGGGTGATGGGAGGTTGATCATGAGGTATATGGGTGCCTATACCCAATTGGGTGAACATATTCTATAATTTTTATACAAAGGATGTAATGACTACGATCCTTTTTTCAACACCTTAACCAAGATACTACTAAAGAATATATCCTTTTAACTGTATACATAAGCTAGGGTCTACATATATAGATAAGAAGATAAATAAAATTTTAGAAAAATAAAGGAGTAAAACTTACTTATCCATGAATGAACCTATGCATATCTTGTATTAATATGGAAAGATACCTTACAAAATATTTTTGAGGATTTTGTAATCGTCTAGATGACCAACTAATTAGAGCTAACAATTAAACCATAGGATGTGATTGAAAAGATAAATGAATCCTTTATAAATTTGTAATACATATGATGAAACTCAAATAATATTAAATTTACATGTTATATCCATTTCTACAGGATTACAATATCATATTAAAAAATTGGGATGAAACCTTGATCGGTACAGTGCACAAATGTTTTAAACCCTTTATTGGAGACAAACCCTACTAACCTAGAAGTTCATTCTTCTTTATTTTCTTTGCAACCTATTATTATATATTTTAGACAATGAAGATGTTGAAATATATACCCTTCAATAACTAAAAAGATTCTTTGGAAAATGAATTGCACTTGCAAAGGTTTCCCACACCTATATTAATCACCTTCCTCAAGATTGTGTTCATGAAATCTCACCTTAGAGGCGTTTATATGTATTTGAGGTGTGTGAGGTTCTTAAGATTTATGGTTGTAACTATTGTACTCATTAATTACATAATTAATTTTGGTGCATAGGCTAGGTAAGAGATCATATAATCTATGAGGTTTACAACTTGAATAGGTGATAGGACCATTAGGAGCTAAACCTAAACCATCACATTAATTATTGTATGGGTCATCTTCATCTTCCGTCACTTGAAATTGCATATGAATCCACACACTTGATATGAAAAAATATTTGTATGCTAGATAAAACTCCTTAGAATAGTTTTGATTTCAAACTTGGTCATCATTTGTGACCTAGGTCATGTAGGGAGGTAGGTAGGAGTGAATACTACAAAATGTGGGAGTTGTGAAGTTTTGAGGGTCAATAGATAAAGATATCACATAACATACTATTGTTTTGAGATCAAGGAATAGGGATACCTTATAGCTCATTACAAAAGTAAGAAAATCAAAATATCCTTGCATCACCAACTCTAAAAAATATAGGAAGGAAATAATTAGGAGTTGGGATGCCAAGGAATTCCTCCCTCGAAGTATTCAAGTAAAGACATGTCCAAACTCACAATCTTGAAAGGTGAAATAGTGTAAAATGTGGGGGATTGGGAGTTGAAAATATCATGGAACTCATCCCATAAGGAAATAAAATGATAATAGGTATAAAATCATAAACCTGATAAGATAACATGATACAATATGTTGGGGATTAGGATTTAGGTATGCTTTATAACCCAAGCCCAAAAGTATCATGTTAAAGGTATTCATAGATCTTTGAATTTGAAAAGGTATATATGGGGAATATTCAAGAATTAGGGATTGAGGATACACCATACCTTATTCTTAAAATTAATAAGTTAGAAGTATGCTCACATATTTGACTTTGAAATAAAAAAAATCAGGATAGGAGGAAAGCATATTAAGATGAGAAAGTTCAAAACTCTAATAGGAAAAAAAGGGGAAAAGGCAAGGGTTGGAGGAAAGGTATGCTAAGATGAGAAACTTAAAAAAAAATTACACACTTAGGAAAAACCTATCTAAACACCCCAAACTTAGAATTATGTGGGACGTTTACAATTTCCAACACATTAGTAGGAACATGGAGGTGTGATGGAGAAAAAAACTTAGGTAAAATTTGATGAAAGGGGACTCATTTGAAGATACCTTAGTTGGTTACCTAGGATGGGAAAATTAAGGACTAAGAACAAGGTGGACAATATTGAAGCAAGTTTTCCCCTAGGGTGTAGACCGTTGGTTGAGTCATTGAAAGACACAGACAATTGGTGCAGGTTCAAACCTCAACTAACCCAGTCGCACATGCTGTGGGCCAAGTGTTGGGATTCACATGGCCTAAAGGGGATTAGTCTCCATTGGTATCAGAAACTTAAGAGAAGCTCGATTGGTCATGAGGACACACCTTTGAGATATCAAATATATATATAAGAAAGTTTGGATATTGTTAGATTGGGGACAAACACATGGAAACAACTACTAGTTTCACATAAGTGAGCACAAGTGCACACAACAAAGATAAGACCCAAAAATCCCTTCTAGATATCTTGGTGTTGTAACTTTTGGATTTGATATCAAATACAATGTGCAACTTTTACTAAGGAAAATACAAGTGAAAACATGAGCAATATTTTTTTGAGTTAACAATTGCAATACAAATGTGATGCAATATACACTAATCTCTAGTATTATTATCATGCATGAAAACACTACAAACTAACTCCTCTATATATGTATAATATATGTGTAGACATGTATTAATAAATATTCATCACCTTGATCTATAAAATATGAAACAAATACCAAAGAAACATATGCACACACACATGCAAGTGGAATAATCTTCTCTGGTGAGATAACTGGATCACACATGGTGAACATAGGGGTAGTGACATGCATCAACCGTATAATAGCATAACAAGGGGGATGGGGTTCCACCCTAACCAAGTAAATAGGCACTCAAGCCTACCACCATGCAAATTAATAATGAAATAATTTGTTAAAATAAGGTTTATGTATGTTAAAATAACCATTCCTACTAAAATAATGAAACAAAATCAATAAGAAAAACTATTCTCATTATCATATAAGACTCACACTAATTGCTTAATTCATATGAATAAAAATGAAAGAATTTGAATTACACTAATGACCTTAATTTCCTTCTTTCCATTAATTTTTTTTTTTTATAAGCATAAATGATAATCAAGGTAAGAATGAAATCAATCAACCATTTGATTATTCCTACCAAATGCATGAAGAGGATTTGATAATTAATAAGCATGCTTTTCTCCTATTTAAATTAGGTTTTTTAACCAATCATTTAGGTTGACTATAATAAGAAAAGAGCATGGATTAAATAAAAAATGTTAATTCCTCTTCCTTTATGCAAGCATAAGCATAAATGAATTAAATTTAAATATCTAATATTCCTAAGAATGAAGATGATTCATTAATTTATAATCATCCCTTTCTCCCTAGGTACTTTTACAAGTTATTTAATTTGAGTATAATAAGAAAAGGACATAGATTAAATGGATGATATTAATTCCTCTTCCTTTATGAGTATAAGTATAAATGAATTAAAAAAAAATATCTAACATTCCTTGAATCATTTTATTGATTAATAGTAAAAACATAAATATAAAAAATAGGCAATCATAATGCATATTTTTCAAAAATGAAATAAATATCAATATATTTAATCTTCTCTAAAAATATAGAACTTGGATTTAAATTTACATTTTGAACACAACAAAGAATAGACCAGACATCCCCTAAACTAAAAAAGTAATTTCTCTTATTCTAATGTGGATAAAATGATAATGTTTAATTCTTTGTAAACATTTGCCACTTTCATGGTCATGTTCACCCTAGCGAACTAGCATGCTTTAAACAAGCTAAACATTTACTGGTGAATGATGAATCTTACTATTGAAAGGTAGGGGAGAAGAGCCAAAAGTAGGGCAAGAGCCTATACTAGGGACGGAAGTAGTACCACATGGGCCCCACACTAGAGCACCTTAATATGCAATTGTAAAATAGTTTTCACCCAAACATTCAACAAGGGTACTCGTATCACTGTATCGTCAAAAATGTATTATAATAAGTGAATATTTATAGTCTTACATGTCAGAGAATATTCAAAGAAAACCTGATAGCACCATCTTACGTGCTCTATTGATTTCATATGGCCCATAGCATTAAAACATGCAGCCAAAATAAAAAAATTAGTATAACCCACACTCCCCTTTAATATCACCACTTGCATTACATCACAACCAATATTTTCATAGATCTGATGCCACGAGAACAACTAAGAGCCCAGACTGTCCCATTAGCAAATCCAATCCAACCGAACCCCCATCCCACTTGCCCACCAACACAACACAAACAAAAATCAATCATTCATAGTGTCCCATCAGTCAAATAAATGCTCACTACTACTAGTGCCTCCTATTTTTCCATCTACAACCACCAAAACAATGGTGTTAAAGCCACCAAAATCACCTGTCAAGAAAACAAGGATTACACGCCATTAATACATACAAACTCTGCAATTGAAGGCATTAGACCAAGATTTCAAATTTGAAAAAAAAGGATAGGAATTAAAGACTCCATACCAAACCAACATTGAACATATAAGGATATTTTCAAATTCAAAAATGCATTACTCAATCTCTTCCAATTTCCATTTAGCACGTCCCACTTTCATTTTCAGTTATACAATTTCTTGGAGAAAGATGAAGAAAATCCAAAGGCAACAACAACACCCTAAGGAGCTATAGGTATTCTACTACTACTAATTCTTTTTTCCTATAGATGCCAATATGTTGTATGTTATGAATATGTTGTCCACAAATTTGTAAATATCTGGGGTTTCACACTGATGCTATTTACATTGGGTTTTTCATTTATGTTCTTTATGCCTCAGAATGCAAATATGTTGTATGCGATGTCAATGTTTGTCACAATAACCTGTAACTCAATATCTGGTGTTGAACTTACACTTTTTATGAGTGTCAAGTCATTTCAGTTCAATTTCAGGGTTTGTTTTTATATTCTATATGCCTACATGAAATATAGAGCAGATGTATGCACTGCAAATGTTTGTCACCCACTACACTATAACCCACTATATGGGGTTTTAACTTTTACTATTTATGAATGTCAATGCATTTATGTTAAAGAATGCATTACTCATTTATATTCTTTTTTTCCTTGGAATGCAATTATGTTTTTATGCGCTAACAAATTTTGTCACAGTAACATGTAACTCAATACTAGGGGTTTCACCTTACACTATTTATGAATGTCAAGTCATTTCAGTTCAATTTCAAGTTTTTTTTTTATTCTATATGCCTACGAATATAGATTAGGTGTATGCACTATAAATTTTTGTCACCATCTACTATTAACTCAATATTTGGGGTTTCAACTTATACTATTTATGAATTCCAATGTATTTCTATTAAAAAATGCATAACTCATTCTTTGCTAGTTGGTTTTATCATTTATATACGTTATGTGTTGGGATGTAAATATGTTTGTATGCACTATCAATGTTTGTTATAATAACATGTAACACATTACATGGGGTTTCAACTTACACTATTTATGAATGTTAAGTCATTTCATTTCAATTGTAGGGTTATTTTTTATTTTATATGCTTGCAAATATAGATCAATTGTATGCATTGTAAATATTTGTCACCAGCTACCATGTAACTCAATATTTGGGGTTTCAACTTATATTGTTTATGAATGTCAATGCATTTTTGTTAAAAAATGCATAACTCATTCTTTGCCAATTGGGTTTATCATTTATATACATTATGCGTTGGGATGCAAATATGTTTTTATGTGTTGTTAATGTTTATCACAATAACATGTAACTCATTACATGGGGTTTCAACTTACACTATTTATGAATGTCAAGTCATTTCAATTCAATTTCAGGGTTCTTTTTTTTTCTATATCCCTGCGAATATAGATCAATTGTATGCATTGCAAGTAAATGTTTATCACCCTCTACCCTGTAACTCGAATATTTGGGGTTTCAACTTATACAATCTATGAATGTCAAGGCAATTCAATTCAATTTGTGGGATTTTTTTAATTTTCTATATGTGGGTTTCAATATAAAGAACGATTTATGCACTGTAAATGTTTGTCACCCACTACCCTTTAACTCCATATCTAGGGTTTCAACTTATATTGTTTGTGGATGTCAATGCATTTATGTTCGGCTCTGCACTCAAAATATCCCTTTGTCTTTTAGTTGAGGTTTTCTACCTCACTACGCCTGTACCATTGTCTTTCGTTTCAACAATGGTTAACCAATATTCATTCATGTCTCACTAACCTAGTTGTGCACTATATATGTACAAACACACACACACACACACACACACACACACACATATATATATATATGTACGTATATATATATATATATATATTTATATACATATATGTATATATACATATATATATAGAATGCAATTGTTAAACCCGATTTGCTCTAAGTCATTTCAATTCAAATAATAAATCAAACAAACTATCAACATGCATATATTCAATAAAAATAAATAATTCATGCATATTAAAGACAATTGTATTACAAACTATCAATAATTGCATTACAAACTGTTCATGTATACCAAGCATTACATTGCAAACTGTCAAGATGCATATTAAAGAAAATAAAACATTTCATGCATCACTGTGAATTCAACGGTGTTCAATTATTATTATTTTTAATTGCTCCAAACATCTTTTTTAATATCTATAGGTGCAATCTAAAGGTAATATGAGGTCCAATCCAAAAAGAAAGACTACAAAGACAAAGTCACATACATGGAAAGAGATAGTAATAGTCCCCCATGTGCATGAACTGGTTGTAGAACCAAACAATAATCCTCAACATGTTGAGGTAGTCCCAAAGATTGTTGCACCTATAATCAGGTGGGAAATGGGGTCAAAGGAAAGGGAATCGTCATCACAGGACATGGACAAGGCCCTGGAGGATGTTGAAACAAATGGGATGTCAACGAGAGCTATTGCAAAGAAATGAAAAATCCTAGCTACTACGCTTACCAATTGGTTAGGTGGCCTGACAACTACTTCAAAGAAGGGTCCACCAATAGTCCTAATAGTAGAGGAGGAGGGTCTGATTGTAAATTGGTGCACAAATATGGTAGATGTTGGCCACGGGCTTGAGATTATCAATCTCAAGTGAGAGGTTGCTCATATATGCTAGACTAGACCCAACCCTTTCATAGAGGGGCTACCTGGAAAACATGGTGCACTTGATTCAAGAGGAACCATCCAGAATTGACCTTGCGTATAGTTGAAGATCTTGACAAAGATAGGGTGGTAAACCTAAGACTCACAGTAGTAGCTGAATTTTACAGAACGTCGATAGTAGCATATGAAAGTAACCCATACGATCATGACATAATATGGAACTATGATGAGACGCGCATTCAAGCTGGCAGAAATGGAACAATGAGGGTGTTGGCATGATGAGGTAGTAGAAGTGTCTCATATATAATTCCAAAAAGTAGAGAATGGATAACAATTATCTGTTGTGTTAATGCAACTGGCCAAAGTATACTTGGTTTCTATCTGTTCAGGGCAATACAGAGATAGAGAATTACATTGTGAATTGTGAACCACTAGCATGTATGGCAACCCAAGCACATGCTTGGATGACAAAGGAGATTTTTTTTTATTGGATGAAACATTTGTCTCTTAGTTCTAGGGGATGTCACCAAGTAATAGGTACCTTCTCATTTTTTACGGCCATGGAAGTCACGTTGTACTCTCAACTATCTAGGAGGCAAGGAGGTTAGGAATATTTCAAATCAGAACGAGTTGCATTTCTCACTAGATTTCCCAATATTAATATCAGAAGGGAAGAATTGGTGGAGTTAGGCAGCAAGGCACTGAGAAGAGCAATGACTCCATTGAACATAAAATTTGGCTTTAAAAGGACGGCTATATGGCCCCTCAATTCTGATGCACTCATGGTTGACATGCATCCCAACGAGATGTATGAGATTGATGACACTAAGGATTCTTTTGCAGTGTAGAACATCCTTAGCCTTTTAAAACTTGATGTTTCAACAGATGAACTATCACAAATATTGCATACTACAACGGATGCTCAAGTGCAGGAAGGCGCAGAGCAACAACTTCAGGTTATGGACAACCAACCCAAATAAGAAGATATGGGGAATTTCACATTCCCATCTCCAACAACCACACCTCCAAACCAAACAGTGCACTATTATGTAGATGGTGTCCACAAAAGTCAAGGTATAGTGGACCAAGAGGAGTTTACTGACTCCCAAGTCAATGAAACAATTGAAAACCAAACTGGTTCTTAGATCATAAACTTCCTTAAGTTGCTAGTTCACATAGTCAATGGAAGAATGAGAAAATTTGCTGGTGGGGCTCTTTGGATGAGCTAGAAGTCTTAGTTGTTGACTATTGAAAGTTACATGACTCTCATAATGGATTAGGAGCGAAGAAAACAAGAATTGGAGGAATTAAAAATTAGAAAGAGGCAAAAAACTAAGGACAAAAAGGCAACACGGATTATGGCCTTGGAGCAGAAGGAACAAAGAAAAATTGAAAAGGAAATTTAGCAAAAGGAAAGAGAGCAAATAAAATAGTTGCAAAGAAAGGAAATAGAGCAAAATAAGGAGCAAGAGAGGGTACAAAAAGAACAAGATAATAAAGAAAGGGAGATCGAGGCTGCCCATATAGAATTGTTGCGAAATAGATGCTTAAGCAATATTACAACCCCCTTATTTGATAATCATAGTTTCTTTCAAGAAATAACGAATAATGAATTTTGGCCCCTCTTTGCTATAGGCAATGTGTGTTTGAGTCCCAACCCATCTCAACTTAGCTACACTCAATTTCCAATTGGACTAACTTCTTCACCTTGCATGCAATTGATAAATGCAAATGCAAATCATTTTATGGCAAGTCTAAATGCAACAACAGGAGATGAGAACACATCTCCAGATTCATTTCTGAGAGAATTTGATTGAGGTTGGGAGGGACCAACTATAACAGTCCCTTATATTTTGGTTTTTGGTTGTAGTTGAGGATGCCATTTTCATTGTGTTCCAACTCTATCATTAATATATTTGAACTAAATCTATTTATCAATGTGATTATTTTATGATGTTATTTTGTTACCCACTGCAAATTAATGTTTGCAATGTAAATGTTAGTCAAATTGTAGTCTATATGAATGTTAGAGTTGCTTTTTAAGTTCAATTCTTAATCCCTACCAATGCTTTCAGTTGAATAAGACCAACGTGTTCATGACATGCATAAGTCAGTTGAACTAATTTTGTTTTGGTACAGTGATTTGACTGCTCTTGTTTACTTTATGGAGAAAAATTGGTTTACAATTGGATATTAAGGGGATCTACTCTGCGACCCATTGACGATTATGTGAATACCTTTTTATGGTTGTCATATAATCTACATATCAGAAATATATATTCTATGCAAATAATTTGTTTCAATTTTGTTTACAACAATTACTATGTTTATAGTACCTATTCTATATTTCTGAAAATATATTCAATGTTGATAATCTTATACAACATTTCATACAATATAGTCTATGCTGATAATGTAACATTTGAAATTGCATAAAAAGACATTTCATATAGTCATTGAAAAGGTGTACTAGACATGTCTAAATTCCAACATATATAATTTTGTCCTAGATTCAAAGAAAATTATTTATAAGATATAACATTTCAAGTAACTAAACCTTATACGATATTTTCATGTAATACATGTACAAGGCTATTGGCTTGGTAAAGTATTTAAAAAAAGTACAATATTCTCACACAACATACTAAAAACTAAATATTACCACCCACACAACACTTCATAAAGAAATACTTGATGTAATCTATTCTTTTGTATATCAGTAGCTCAATTTGAAATTTAATTTTAGGCTATACCTCTACAAAATTTAGCATGTTTCCATGTCTTATCTCAAGTTTATATAGATATATGGATGATTATGAAGTAGCTCATGTATGGATGAGTATGAATTTACTTTGAGGACTATATATATAGATCTATTTAGATATATATATATATATATATATATATAATGAAAGAGAATATTTAATGACAAATGGTGTTACTTTCAAATGGGCACGTCATGAACAAGTTGGACCTATTTGACTATAGCTCTCCCCTATTATTGTGTTCATCATTGCACAAAATTTAACTTTGTAATTTGATTTTAATTTTTGTTTGTTATTCTGAAATATGAAAATGGTTTTGCTGGTTTTTATTTTGAGGATATTGTGTCATGCAATTGCCTTATTCTATTCTTTGCAAAATAATTCATTTGACAATTCTGTATTTCAAAATTGTGTAGTGCATATATGTATATATATGTGCATACATTTGTATGCGCATAAGTATGTACATATATATCTATGTGCATACGTATGTACATGTATGTCTATGTCAATATATATGTACATATATATCAATGTGCATATATATCAATGTGCATATTGTATATATATATATGTATTTGCTATGTACATATGGGTGATCTCACAATAGTGGTTTACACTTTTTGGCCAAACTTGACATTGAAATGAACATTTTGAACATTTTCTTCACTTTCAGACACCTATAGCTACTAAATCGTGAGGAATTTGAAGATGACACAAACTAGTGATTTGTGACATTTTTTTGTAGATTCTAAATATATATTTTTTAAAAAAATTGGAATTAAATTACATTTCTTTTTCCATCTCCTTTGATAATTAGTTTTTAACAATAAACACCATTTTCAGAGAGTGATGTTCACCATATATAACATAAAAAAAATTCTATGAAGGATAAAACTCTAGTTTTTCAAATTTATATTTTTAACTATGATATCTAGCATGTTCATTTGGTTTTATAGTGTTTTATTGAATAATTTCTTTTTAATTAAGTTTTGAAGTCAAACCAATTACAATTTAGACATAAGTAGACCACAAACAACATAACTTTTTTGTATGTATTGAAATCCAATTTGACCTTTTTTTGTTGGATCAAGGACATCAATACTAGCACAAAAGTATTTTTCAGAATTCTTTTTGATAATCTACTATTTTTCCACATGTGTAGAATAAAGAGCTTGATTTTCAATGGAAAACCTACATTCACAAGAAATAAAAAATAAATATAATAATCAAATTAAATTAAATATATTTAAATTTATACTTTTTGGGAAGCTTATAATAAGGAATACATGCTTACAAAAAATAAATTTTAAATGAATTCATTTGATCCCCCAAAAGGTAAATCAAAAATGGGTTTTTATCACCATTTTGATAGGTGTAAAGGAGACTCTGTTATAGGTATGGTTTAAGACTAGTGGGGATCTATCCAAGGGGGTTTGATATAAGGTGGTTTGATCAAACCCTCTTCAATTAGAATCCTTTAAATAGAACTTTTCAAGGCTTAAATCATTATATTTTTCTAGAAATGTGTGATTTCAACAAAAATCAAGATGTCCCAAAAAGTGTAAACCACTATTGTGGGATCACCCATATATATACAGATAAATAGATATATGGATACATACATTGATAGATATATTGAAATTTATATATAAGTATAGATAGAAATTAAATGAAAAGATTAAACCCATTAAAGTCACAGTGTTGCATGAAGAGAACTATATTTTCCCTGATAAATTGACTGTATTTATGAACATAAATATTGGAAGTGTTCATAAACACCGTAAAAACGATATACATCATGGATCACATTGTGGATGCAATGCAAGAGACCCTTCGAACTATGGATAATCACATAAACACTTTAAATATTATGTTCATAATTAGCAACAAAATAAATAATAACCTTCAACTTAAGTAACACAACACACCCATAACAAATCAAATAAGTAATAAGAAGTAAAAAATGACAAGAGACAATGGTACAGCCTTAGTGAGTTTAAAAACCTCACCTCTATGAATTGGAGATGGCCAATGATATGGTGAATTTCTCCAACTTAATCCTGCAAACATATATGAAAGGAGGCATTATCAAAGACATGTAGCAGTGTTTAACTTATAATGAGAAAGTATAGTAAGGAAAGTGTTTACCTTTTAAGTGCAATTCACCATCACTAAGACAATAATGAATTAAAATTACACACCATCGAAGAAGATTAAACAAGATACAAATTTACAACAATTGTCAGCCAAATATACCAACATGCCTAAAAGAATGAAACAAATAACTCCTTAAAGAAACATATATATACCAACATATTTACATGAGTTAAATGACAATCAAATTGAACAATAAAATTGAATAATGAAATTGAACAATCAAATTGAACATTTGTACATGAGTTATATATACTTAGAGAGGATTGGGTGTAACAATCACATTGTATGGAAAAAAAATGCATTGACATCCATAAAAAATACAAGTTGAAACCCCAAATATTGAGTTATAGGGTGGTGGATGACAAACATTTACAGTGCATACAACTAATATATATTCCCGGGCATATAGAATTAAAAAAAAACCTGAAATTTAATTGAAATGACTTGACATTCATAAATAGTGTAAGTTGAAACCCCAAATATTGAGTTACAAGTTATTGTGACAAACATTGACATCGCATACGACATATTTGCATTCCAGGGTATAAAGAATAATAAAAAATCCAATCTAAACAACATCAGTGTGAAACCCCGGATATTTATAGATTCATGGAAAACATATGCATATCATACAAGAGATTGGCATTTGTAGTCATAAAGAAATATTATAGAACTATTAGGCATTATGAATTGATCTGAAATCGCTTGATATTGTGCAGGTAGAGTGTAACAATCACATTTTGTGCATGCCATGTACATATATATATAGATACATATATATACATATGCATATATATATATATATGAATACATATACATATACATATACATATATATATATATATATATATATATATATATGAATACATACATACATATCTATATCTATATATGAATAAGTAAATACATAGATACATATATATATATATATTTGTTAGTTTTAATATATATAGACTCTGGTATAGGCCTAGTGAGGTAAAAAACCTCACCTAAAAGAGAAAGGAAGCTTTCAAGAGTACAGAGCCAAAAAATGAAGCGTGCAAAGCCCAACAATGAATTGTGGAGAGCTAAACATGTATGGGTGTTTAACCAAATGAATGCTCCAGAATAAATGCAAACAAAAGGAATGACAATGAGTGGGATATGGGATAATTTGGAGCATTGAATTAACCTTGATCTCTAAATTATGTGCTTGTCAGTCCGAGTAAGTGCGAAGGGATGTGTAAGGAAAGTTTCCCAGTGGAGGTAACGAATGAGGCAGTGAGCGATTGCTGCTCTAAATTGGCCATTTAGGGTGGGGAAAGAATGTAATTATATGCATCTATTGCTTACTCAACAATGCATTCCCTCTTGTGTAATACACTAGATTGAATGAGCAGAACCCAAACAAAAAGCATCAATACAATCAAGGGTTTTGACCTGAACGTAAATCCAGATTTGAATTCTTGATTTTTGTTTGGTTCAACTTATTTAGACATAGTGCATTCTTTTTCTGCAATAGCATTATCTACACTCTACTACACCAGACCCCTCTTTTTTGATACTTCTCCCCAATACTTACAGGCAACATTTCCCTAAAACAACAACCTTATTATATATACATATACAATTATATATACATATACAATTACATATATATATATGTATGTATATATACATATACATATATATATATACAATTATATATATGCAATATATAAAAATATATATATATATACATATATAAATATATATATATATATACATATATAATTGTATATGTATATATATTATATATATATATTACATATGTATGTACATATACATACATATGCAATATATATTTTACATATATAATGAGGATATATATGTACATACATAAGAACATAATAATACAATTGCATGATAGAATATCTTTGAAATGAGAACCACTCAAAACATTTTTATATTTTGAAATAAAAAACAAATAAAAATAATAATTTGCAGTGTGAATGTTTGTGCAATGAACACACAAATAGAAGTGCATGGCAAAAAACCCTATAAAGGACAACCAGTCAAACACTTAGTATAAAAATAATGAAGTATAAAGAATATTTTGTAGTAAGAATGAAGTAGAAAAATAAAATAGCAAAGTGAATTATTGTGCAACACACTCTCTATTTATATGCAAGTGATATACATTGACATACATTGAAAGGAGTCTTAAGTTAATAGGAATGATCACTTCTATTGTAATAGGATGAACAAAGATATACATACATATAAGTCTTATATGTTTAAGACATACACGATGTGCATGGATCAAATCATCCATAGTAAATTGTGTATATTTTGAAGAGATAAGGCTTCTTTCAATTTTTATCTTTGTTTGTAGGCCTCTCTAGTGATTTGGAAAGAAGACAACATAAAAGGGTGGTAAATTTGAATTGTTAAGGATTGGGGAAAGTATTGTGCAAAGAATAATAGAATAATAGAATTGCAAGGCAAAAATTCTTTGAAATGAAATGCATTGAAACCATTTTCATATTTGGGAATAATAAACAAATATTAAAGGAAAAATTCATTGTTAAAGTATGTGCAATGATGAACACACGAATACAAGTGCATGGTAGAAAACCCTCTAATTATGAACCATCGAAACCCTTTACATATTTGGAAGTAACAATCAAATATAAAAAGCATTGCTCAGAGTGAACTATTGTGCAAGGATGAATAAAATAATACAATTGCAAGGTAGAGTTAAATTTTGTGCAATGACAAACACACAAGTAGAAGTGCATTGCAGAAAACCCACTGACTAGGAACCATTCTAACCCTTTCCATATTTTTTAGTAACAATCACATATATATACATAAATAATTACATATATACATAAAAAAAACATATATATACATATATGAATACATATATATACAATTACATATTTAAGAATAGAATAATATAATTGCATGGCAGAATATCTTTGAAATGAAAACAAGTGAAACCATTTTCATATTTGTGAATAACAAACAAATATTAAGGCAAATTGCAGAGTTAAAGTTTGTACATTTTCGAACACACAAATACAAGTGCATGGCAGAAAACCCTCTAATTATGAACTAGTAAAACCCTTTCCATGTTTGGTAGTAACAATCAAATAAAAAAACATTTTGCAAACATAACTATTGTGCATGGAAGAATAGAATAATACAATTGCATGGCATAATATCTTTGAAATGAAAACCAGTGATACCATTTTCATATTTCGAAATAACATGAGAATATTATAAGCAAATTGCAAAGTAAAAGTATGTACAATAAGGAACACACAAATGCAAGTGCATGGTAGAAACCCTCGAAATGATAAATATTAAAAACCCTATGAATATTTTGTAGTAACAGTAGAATATAAAAATGAATTTGCAATGTGATTTATTGTGCAATGAAGTGCATGCAAGAATATCTTTGATATTAATACTAGTGTAACCATTTCTATATTTTGGAATAACGAACAAATGTAAAAAGAAAATTGTAGAGTTAAAGTTTGTGCAATGATGAACACATGAATACAAGTGCATGGCAGAAAACTAGTCAAACCCTTTCCATATTTCATTGAAAGAATATAATAGTAATGAAAAAGCATTTAAACCCTTATCATAGAAGGAATTCGAAATAGTGGAACCCATTTCATATTTCGTATAAAGAAGCAAACATGAAAAGAACAATGCAGAGTAAACATTGTGCAATGAAGAACAAAAGAATAGGAGTGCATAGACGAGTATAGAGGAAACGAAAACCAGTGAAACCCTCTGTGCATTTCCTAGTATTAATCTTTTTCAAAGAAAAATTTAAGCAACAAAATTTTGTGCAAAAAATAAGTGCATGGCAAAATATCGTCGTATTATAAGACACTGGTACAAGTTGAGTGAGGTTAGAAACCTCACTTGAAAGAGAAAGGGAGCTCTCGAGAGTGTAGAGCCAACCAAAGAAGAATGGAGAGCTAAACAATGAATCGTATAGATTTTGAACTAGTATGGGCGCATAACAAAACAAACACTCAAGAATAAACACAAACAAAAGGAATGAGAGTGAATAGGATATGTGAGAATTTGGAGCATTGAATGAACCTTGATCTTTGATTTACGCACTTGATATTCTAAGTAAATGCGAAGGGACGCGTAAGGAAAGTTGGTCAGTGGAGGTAATGAAGGAGGCAGTGAGTGATTAATGCTCTAAACTATTCATTTAGGGTGGCGAGGTTGTCGAGTCCACACATACATCTGATCCAATCCACATAGATTTATTCACTGATTAAGGAAGCAGATGGGCTCCACTTTTAGGTAGAGGGAAAAATGGACCTATTTTGAATAGGTCAGATGAATCAGTGTGTGACAAGTGGCGGGTGCTCGAAATTAAAAAAAATTATACTGGTTGATGCACAAGTAGCAGGGTGACGTGGTGGGAAATTTTTTAATTTTTTTGGTCCACGTGGACTACCATGTGGACCTCCAAACTTTGACCACCCTACTTTGGGCCCCTCTCCCCTAGTGAGTTTTTTTAAAAAAAAAATCGACCAAAATTTATTTAAAGCATATAAAATGTGTTTCCCTATAGGTTCATTACATCATGAAATTGATTCTACATGTTTTCATGATGACAACTCACATGTTAGCTATGTTTTGAATTTCACTAAGAGATAGGGTTATATATCAATTTGTTCTCTAACTATAAACTCAAAACTACTTAAATATTTAAGTATGGTATTATTCAACCCACAATCCTCCCAAATATTCATTTGAGACACAAATAAATTTGAAAATAATATTTATAAAATTAATAATTAATATGAAATATATTAAATTTCTTTTTATGACTTCATAAAATATATGGATCGATATATTTCAACATCAAAAATAAAAATAATGAAATGATTTATATCTAAATGGAATGAGTCTATTCAATTTTAATTAATAAAAAATCTTTAATCTTTCAATATAGAGCTTCAAGAAAGAATATCAAATGAGGGACCAATGGAAGAGTACTCACCACCCTACTATATTAACATCGTCTAGTGAATATAGATGTAAATGTCACTCTCGTCAACCCTCCAGCTACAAAGAAGAAGAGTCATGAACCATTATCACTTATTTTTATCACAAGGATCGCACAAGGTCCCTCTAAATATACTCATACATGTGATGGTTTCTCATAAGTTTTTTCACAACCAACCCACCCAAGGATAAATTTATAGAGGAAAGAAGGTTTTAAAACTATAGAGGCACAACAAGCTTCATTAAAGGAATATTCTTCCTCCAACCATGAACAAACATTTTTATAGAAAGCCACACAATTTTTGCACATAGTTATATAAAAAACCCAATGGTTTAATTTAAAATCCCATCACAAAGTAAACAAATTTGGAAGATAAATACATCTAGACCATGCCATTTTAAGACATCAAGGGTTTGAAATTAAATTAAAGAGTTAAAAACTCCTAAATAAGTCTCCTTTAAAAAGAGAGCGAAAGATCTCTATAAAATTTCAATACATAAAATATCACAAGATAAATAAGATAACATTCAAAACACAAAAAAACCTCTTATTATTCCATATTCTTTAGTGAATAGAAGAATACACATTTAATAAAACAAGGAAGAATACCTCCCTTTACAAACAAAGGACACAAGATGAGGAGAAACTTATATTCATTTCTCTCAAGACTTTAAAGATTATCCACAAGACATCATGAGACATCCATCAATCTCCAATCACTCGTCCAAAAGTGTACGAAAAGAATCCCCCACCATTACAAGTTATCACACATGCAACAAGTGAAAAACTATAAGGAAAATAATTTTCTAAGCTTATATTGGGCTCTCAAATCCTCAAAAATCCAAGGAAATTTTCCCAAGCTCTTTCTCCCCAAAATTCCTTTCCAAAATGAATAAGAATAAAAAAGGAGTCCCCCTCAATGTAAACCCAAACATAGGGTTAAATGAATCAACCCTAACTCACATTTACCTCACCAATTAATTGGTGACATGTGTCTATTCCCACTCAAGGAATCCCAAGAAAAACATCAAAAATTCAACCTTCTCAAAGAGTGCACTAATAATTCAAAGAAAATAAGATTATTCACATCATCTTCAACAAGAAAAATTTAACTCACAAGTAGATTAATAAAATAATAATATAATAAATATCACCTATAATATCATGTGATGGTCACATGGATCCATTTGACTAAGATGGAGTAAGAATGACTCCACCTCCCAAATATCTAAATTATTCATAAAATAAATCTCTAAAACTCAATTTGGGTTAAAAAGAAACTTCCAAGGATAATAATAACTAAAATAAATTAAAACAACCAAAGGGACTCAAGTTATAAAATTTAATTAATACATAAACACACAATTCTACCCTATTCCAAGAAGTGTGGAACGTACTCCCATAAGTGTAGAAAATATCACAAATACAAATAGAAGATAAAAATTATCTATATATAAACATCACTAGGTCTCACACAACCAATATGAAGAGGCATATCAGTTTGAACATAAGTAGAGGTGAACTAAGCTAGTTAATTATCCATGACAATCTACTCCACATGCCTTTCATCATCTAATCACCAATTCAAGTATTTCACACTCAATGTGCACATAAATTTTATCTCAAATATCATAGCTAGAACAATAGTTAGACCAATATATCAATCTATTCTCATACATGAAAATTGAGTCACATGCAACATCACAAAGCATATTACTCATTTAACATAACCATAACATGGAGAATGTCATAAGTTAATCACTAATCATAATAACCTCATAATCAATATAAATAATTCTTTAATGAGACTAATATAAATACACAAGATAACATCACAATAGTAGTACATGACATTAAACCATAACATTAATGTATTAGATATTTAATCCCTTTATTTTGAATGCTCACCACCCAAGTGTCATATTTGCCATATTTTTGACAGTTGGTTAGGGATTTCCCTTCAATGGGAATAGGTAAAGTGAAAGGTTGATTTTTTTATCCAAGATATAGAAGTAGGGAGGGTGTCAGAAGGGAATCTTTAATATAACAATTCTAAAAGAATTGAACAAATATGGAGAAATAAGGTAATGTCTTAAAGGAAAAATGAAGAGAATATGATATAAATTGTAGATTACTTTAATTTGTAATTTAACAAAAATATTAATTTCACAATATATTACACAACATGTAATTAATATCCAAGTGTGAAGGATTGATGTATAAAATAAAATTTATAAAGAATATTTTGTAAAATTTAAATTTGCTAGGCTCTTTGAATGTTGTGAGTTTACATATTGTTGCATGGTTATTCAATCCTTTATTGGACCCACCAACCTATTATTGTATCACAAATTGTTCAAATGCATCACTTTGTGGTTGTTGTGGTAAGACATCATCCCAATGTAGAGGTTTTGGTGTTAAGGGATTCAATGGATAAGCCATATATATTGCAAGGGTGATAACCTTTTTATCTACTAATTCATATGGGAAATGAGGCTTTCTATCCTATGACCATTCAAGTGGATGTAAATAAATTTAGTTGCAATTCACAATAAATAATTCATCAAGTTATATTGATCTATAATTTTGTTTGAAATATCAGTTCTTGGAACTATAAATAATTTAAATTATAATTCCCAATCCACAAGAGCATTAATGGTGCATATCCTATGAGTAAAATTCCATTCATGCACCTCCGGTGTTGAAATATTTACTAAATAAAACCCTAATACAAATGAAAATGAATTATGACTGAAGTATAAACAAGACACAAATTCATTCCCTACATTAAACCTTTGAGAAGAGAAATCTAAGATATAAGATCTATAAAAAAACTAGTAGCATAATGGCATGTAAATAAAAATTTATAAAGCAAGAGTGAGATAATAATAGAAGAAGATATGTTGATATACTATAGGAAAAATCCAACCTACAAAGCACCAATTCAATGTATTATCTAGAAAAAAATAGTTACAATACAATAATAGATTCATAACTTTATCATGGATATCAATATCTTGATTTTGAAAAATATGATAGCATAGCCTTAAAATACAAACTCCTCAATTCTCATCTAAAGCACTCAATATATAGATTCATGAAGTCCCAAAAAACCACCAAATGACATTACCATGGCCCAAATAAGGTCCCAAAATACCATGGTAAGAATTATTAAGAACTAAACCTTGTTTTTGACTCATTATATATTATTTACCTTGTTTATAATATGCTCTATGACACATCATAACATGTGTAACAATTGGGTCAAGATTCCCAACTCACTTTAAACCTTTCTCTTACATGCTCTTACACATGCCATAAAATATTTTGTGTACATATAATGTCATAGATACTATTATACATCTTACGTGACATTATTATCTTTTATATTCTCACACATTATAGAAAAAAGTACATAGTGTAATGGATAAGTGATAAGTGGGCACCCTTTTCCATGAGGGCACATAATATTTTTTAAATAATAAATAATTAGATAATATGAATGTTATGACTTACAAGGTGTAGGAAAAACTTAATACCAACATTCTCCCACTTAATACCAATTCACTCCTCTATGCTCATAGTGTTAGAAACCCTAGATCAGACATGCAAACCTAAACACCTTCCACAAAAGAGAAAACATCAGAAAAGCAGAGATTTGCATGTAATGTGCAAAATGATATATTCAGGAATTCAATATTACAATGAGATGATTTGCTTTATATAAGCAAAGTATGCAACCCTAATGTTGACCTAAAATTAGCTCAACCTAAGTAAAGTTATGCAAGTGTAATTAAATATTAATTACACTAACACATAGGATTGATAAAAACATCTATAACATCTTCCAACCAACCACCAACATATCCAAAATTGTCTCATCCTCCATCATGCCTAAGAATGAAAGATAATAAATTCAAGCCAAGATGAAACACTAAATATCACATAGACACACCACTATATTTAACCTTAACTTGGTACTGGAACATAAACTTAAAATTAAAATATACTCCAAAACAAGATTGAGTATACACCACACTCAAATCTAGATAAAATAATGGCCATAACTAATTATTCACATCCAACTAGTTGTAACCACTAGTAAACCTTATAATCCTCACATATTTATCCCAATATATAAACCACATCCCTGTATATACATTGTATTTCTAAAGGTTACCATCTTCCTTGGTGATAAACTCGCCAATATGTAAAAGACCATAAATACCATAGATCAATTAAAATCATCCACCAAGGAACATATACCTTATAGCCCCCCCACTACATGGTCAATGTCTAGTCTAGTGACAACCAAAGAAACACAAAATTCCACTAACAACACTCACATGAAGAGTATGGATTGTGTCATTAAAAATAGTGTCAAGGAACACACATAATAATCCACAAAACTGCAACTAAATACTAAAAAATATATAATAATTAATACAAGAATTTTATACTTACTCTCACTCCTAATTATCCACATCATAAATGATAGAGATAAAATATCCCACATACTATTACTAAAAAGTAGTGAAGTGCAATAATAGTAAATAAACACAAACATATTAATCAAAATAGATCAACTCAAATCCCAACTCTGATGTCACATGAGTCAAACTTACAAGAAGAAAAATAGACCATAGAGATAAAAGTTGCAAACTCTAACATAAATCATGTAATTTTACCAACACCATTGAGTGCTCAATCTATGATGAGTACTATCTTCACCTGTATAAACCTAAATAAATAAACCTTAACAACATCTAACAATTCAAACTAAAGGTAAAACATAACATCAATATTTATGAATAAACCAACAATTATGTAAGCTTCTCAAGAAAAAGAAGATCAAACTAAAAACTATTTATAGTACTAGGGAATATACCAAAAACCATCCCTTACACTCCTCAAAACTATCCTCTTTCAAGAACAAACTGATGCATAAGAGAAGACAAATAAAAATGACATAATGCAAAGTAACCCTCAAAAAATCCCAAACTAACATCCATATCTCAAGACTCATTCCCATGAGCAGAAAAAGCATATAAAAATGAATACATCTATGTAGCTATGTTATCCCAAGTCTACCCACCACTAAAATATATGATTTCAAAGTGGGGAGACATATGTGTTGCTCATGTGAGGCCTAAAATTTGGTTATATCACTATTGTTCACATGAAGGAAGTTAGTGGAATAAGGGAGTGTTTGGAAGAGCACCCTCTTAATGAGAAAGGAATGCCCTAAATATAGCAACAATATTTGATCATGGGGGAGTTGTAATATTTTATTTGTCACCTTCTTCGCAAGGAAGGAGCATCTGACAATGGACAGGGGTATTGAATTATGGTGTGGTGGTGGTAACATTAGGTTGTGTTCTTGTAAAATTTTGGAGAGGTACGGTGATGGTGATCCTTGTATGGATGTTTGTGTTATTTTCTGTAATACCCCTTCATTTTGTCCTTTTGATCGAACAGTGTTATGTCCTCTTATGTTGTACTTTTTGTTTGTACCTAGACTATGGTACCTGACTTCTATTTGATCGCTATCTATAAAGCGATGTTAATGTTATCTTTTGATGTGATGGTATTGTAATATGATGTTATCTTATGCCATGTTCTGGATTAACATAAATGGATATTCGAATTAATGATGTTTATGCTTTGGATTATATTAGTATGTTAGATTTGTCAGTTAGTTACATTGTATTGGTGAAGGGGACGACATCGCATCACTCGCTTGCGAGCGCCCTGCAATTCCGAGATTTCCTCTTCATGGTGTGTATTTTATGTTGTTTATATTATATGTTGTTGTTTACTTGATTTTCAGGTTGACAGGTACATGATATCGACTCCACCTAGTTTCATAGGGTTGAGTATGTCCATTGCCCAACGGTATTCGATTGGGAGATAGTAGCGAGGTTTCCCGTTCCAAGTCGTCACCCTAGTCTTAGTGTGTCATCTGGTGTTAGTCGAGTTATGTTGCTTTTATGATTGATCATCTTGCTTGGATTTTATTTAATTGCAAGTTAAAAAGGGTAATTAAATGGCTTAATGTATTTAAGTTGTGGATTAATTTGTTCTGAGATTATGTTGAAATATAATTGATTTTATTATTAATTTAATTTAATTAATAAATAATTTAATCGTTGATTAAATCTATTTATTAATTAATTAAATTTATGATGTTGAAAGAAGTTAATTTATTTATGTTGAAGTTATTGTGATATTTGGTTTGGAAATTGAAAATAAAAGAAAATATTTTAAAAAGTCAATTTAAGAAATTTGGAATTGAAAAATTGAAAAATTGAAAAATGAGATATTTTGCATTTTCTGTTTTGGAGAATTGATGAGGGTGTTGTAGGATTTTTAGGGTTTTATCCTTATGTTTGAATTTGGCTTCACAATTTTGATGTTCATGGAATTTTGGAAAAAGATTAAATTAGAAAGAGAAGGAATAAATTGTTCAATTTTGTGGGATTTTGGGAAAAGCTTGAAGAACCTGTGGATCTGAAGAGGGAATCAAGACACCATCAAGATCTTCTATCATCTTCAAAAAAAAACCAGGTTCAATCCTTTAAATGTTTGCTTTGGAGGTTTTGAATTTTAAATATTAATGGTTAAAGATCTTGTGGAAAGAGTTTTGAATTCTGTTGTTTGAATGCAAATGAAGCAAAGTTGGAGTTTTATTCTCCAAATTAGCAAGAAGACCCTCTTTAAATTAAAATTGCTTCAAAGGAAATGATGCTTTTGAGTGTAAATGGTTGTTCTTATATATATATTATTATGGTTTTCTCAATTTGTTCTGATCTTTAAACCAAAAATGCATATATATATATACATTGAGGAGTATATATATATATATATATATATGCATATACTCATGCTGGTTAAAAAATGTTATTATTGAAGGAAACCGAAATTAAAAATGGGGAATCCTTTTTAAAAAATCCATAGTTGGAAAAAAATGTTTTACGTTTTTTTTTGTTAGGGTCTTTTTTTTATTGTAAAAAAAATCGGGGGAGGTCGTTGGGGGCTCACCCCCACCGTGCCCCCATGGGAGGTGAGTGGGGGGAGCCACGCCCAACGCACTCCCCTCTCCCCTCCTCAGCCGCGCCCTAAGGATGACTGTGTTTACACACAGTCGCCCCCATTAATGGGGGACAACTGTGTGTAAACACAACCGCCTTGTGGGGTATGGCGCGCACGGTTCAAGGACGTCGCCCATGTGTGTGGGGTTCACAATGACCGAGGTAAGTGGTGAGTGTTTTTTAATTTTGTTTTTAATTTATTTTATTTTATTTATATTTTATTTAATATTTAGTATTATATATTTATAATATTTAATATTATAATATATAATATTATAATTTTAGTAGAATATAAATATATTAATGAGTATTATTATATTATATAATATTAAAATATTAATATTATATATATTAATATTTAATATTATATTTTATAATATTAGAGTATTATTAATTAAATAAGTAAATATGTGTATTTTGATATACACATATATGAAAGGTTTATTTTGGTAAATGGATTTTATAATTTTAAATATTTTCCATTATGGCATATTGTAAAAATATTGATTTAAAACGATGATTATATTTTAAATGTACTTGTGAGAATTAGAATATGTAGTTTTAATCAATTTATCAGTTGAAATTTTAAATGCATATTTGAAAGGTTAAACATAGATTTGGCAAGGAATGTGCTTAGCATCGTAACTATTCAATAATTTATTTCACAATAAACTTATTGTAATTTCTAAACGTTATATTCTGAAATGTAGAAAGATACATGATTACTTGTTACCATTGAAACAATTAGTGAAATTGAACTTTTGATTTGAATTCCATTCTTCGATTGAAAGAGTCGATATTTAATTCAGATTATCTTAAGGAAATAGGTACTAAATGTTAGCATCTGAAATGGATTTAGAATATCCAAAGGTAGTTTATTTCATGTGCCTTCAGTGAATATTCCCTTCGTATTCTTGTTTGGGTAATGGGTTAAGTGCCTTTTAATTGTAAGTCTTCCAGATGAGGTCTTTTGTTATGTGGGTTGTCGTGTCATATTGTCAACTTGTTTTGAATCCCTTGGGTAGTGCATAGTACGTTATCAATTATTTACCCAGTTTCTACGAACGGGGATGTTTTGTACCTCCTTGGTTTAGGAGTGGATTACGTGAGTTGTGCCTCCTTGTCAGGAGTGACTTTGTTACCTTGTTACCTCTAGTGTTTGGAGAGGGTTTGAACTTAGGTTGCCTCCTGAGAAAGGAGTGGTCGTGGTATCTCATTTGTTTGCACTTTTTTACCCTTGGAGTTTGGATGTTATGTGTGTTGTCAAGTAGAAGAGTGGCTTCCATTTGGGGCTAGAGCCCAGAAGAGGTAAGATTGGGTAACCTTCGAAAGTGGTGTAATAAAGTGATAACTAAATCAATGTACTTAGAATTTTGGGTAGTACTTCACACTAAAAAGATAATTATGCCTCACTCATAGACCCAAGTGCTCGGTTAGGCTTGGGATGGGTGGGAAGGCCTGGAATGGCAAGGTCATCTATCTTGTCTGTATGAAAGGTATTTGATTCCGCATTAGTAAGTATGAGGGCTGGGGATCGGTTTGAGGCCACCATCTTGACGATCCGCAGTGGGTAACTCATGACAAACTGTGTGATGACACTTTGTCTAGGACAACAATTGGTACTTGTTTATTGTGGGTATGGTTTCCATAACATACCTGATGTGACCATGGTTGGTGTTTAATTTTGTGTATGGTTCTTATAACATACTTGATCTGTTTTTATCTAGAAGCAATGTAACCATGTTGAGTTGTACTTGTGATGTACTTGTGATGTATGTGTATTGTACTTGTGTTATACTTGTGAGGTACATGTGATTGGTTGTTTCAGTTTGGTATAGTGATGATTTAGCCTGTGTCTAGAGGTGCTGGTCTTGGTTAGGATTCCTTGTTACTATCTCCTAGCATGGGGGGTGGGCCTTTGGGTTCCACTTGGTTGGGTGGCATGCACCTAAATCCGTTGGGTTCTTTCTTCGTGTTCATTTGGATGAGACTTCCAGTTGGAAAGCTCGTTGGTTTCAGTATCAGTTCTTGCTTTATTTCATTTATGTTGACCTTGTATTATTTTACCCCTCAGTTGTTATTGAGGTGGAAGTTGTAGTTGTAATTATGTTTATTGAACTTACCTCATTCGGGGAATGAGAGTTGTAATCTTATTATTTATAATGGATTAATGCAATTGTAAGTTATCTCTTATGCTTGATGTAAATTATCTCATTGGAATGTATGCGCTTAATTTCATAAGTAAATAAATGATGTGGTTTATATTCATGTTTTTTGTTGAGGTTCTGTATAACCTCTGTCTTGTAACCTTAGAGGTTTTTGGCATTAGTTAGGGAACTTGCTTATTAATTGTACTTAAACAAAAAAAAAATTAGCCTGTTTAAGTAGTTGTTTGCAACTTCCTCTAGGGTTGCGTGGCGAGGCGTTACATTTTCTTGCATTGTGTTAATTTATTGCTAAGAATTAGTGAGGAAAGTGTTTAAGCAATAATTTTCTATCTCAAATGACTCTTCTAGGAGAGCTAGTTCTAATGTTCATTGTCTTTAGTTTTCTTCTTGGATCTATTATAGGATTTAGGATTGTTCTTATATTTTTTCTTGATCAATGATTTTGAAAGTTGGTTTGTTTTCTCTTAGCTCAATCAAAGTGGTATTTACCCACTCTTCTCTAACTCCGTGATATATGATCTTTATATGATAGGTGCAAGAGAGAAATAAATGATTGAATAGCCACTTAGAGTATTTTTTATTAGAGGTAAATAGGTTTTGAAGGGGCCCCAAAACCCTTTACAAAAAAGAGCAGCTGAAGTGAAAGATAACTAAACAACGAAGACAACATCCAAAACACAACAAACCATCAGTAGGACAACAACCAAAAAGGAAGGACAAAAAATAGCAGCACTATATATTTTTCAAGATATCAATATCTTTGGCAAGGACCCCAACTTGCAACTTGGTCTTATTATGTGTTCTAGCATCAGGCCCAACCACATTTACCTCACTAATCAAAATTGTCTGCGACCCAACAACTTTGTTACCAAAAACCTCCCCCTCCACATGCCTATCACCAACACTAGCTGATGAGAGCCCTCAGTGATACTTTTAAAATGGATATTTTATGGTTAAAAAGACTTTGTTATTGTTAATTAACATTAGTAGCGGTAGACTATATGCTCATATTTGCTTTTTTTGCCTTATGTTTAGCTAATTAGTGAATATATTAGAAGTAATACTTTTCATTGAATGCATTGCTTTTGTGGTGTTAATGATGAGATAATTATGCAGTTTGAATCTTTTGTTGTCATGATTAGTATCCTATTTCTGAGGATCTTGTTCAAGTAATTAAAGTCTGGTGATTAATGACTTATTTCAAAGATAAAAGTAAACTCTATGTTTAAACACATGAAGTCAATCATGCTCCATCTAGATGATGATTCACTGAAGTTTCAAATTGGCTTCTTCTAGTCAGTTTGGGAACTTCTTGTTCCAACGGTGACCTGGTGAAATTCCCTCTGTCTATTTCAGTTCCTTTTTAGTCTTCTAGTTGGCACTTTGTATCTTGGTGGTTAGCGCCATGTTTTTGAATTCAAAATAAGAGATATTCTTATAAATATCTATCCTTAGGTTTAGTTTGAAGTTAGTCAATATTTTATTGAATATTGTAATTTTTGGTGCTATCTACTTTTGTTCTACTCACCTATTTTGGCCAATTGGAATGCAAATAACAGTTTGATCTGAATCTTTTTGTTAGAGGTCCCAATAGAGGAAGAGCAATGCCCGCTCAACCAAAGGAGGTGACCCTATTTCATGTTCTTTGATTCAGTTAAATTTTGTTTGATCTATATTGGTTAGAAGTTAAGCATTTTAAATTTTGTTGATCAATATTTAGTAACCGTGTTCACTCAGATTAGTTTACTATAATCCAAATTAGTCAAGATGTTTTGTTGTAGATTAGATTTCATTCACTTACTATAGATTCAATTACTATTTGTAGAAGTTAGATTAAGTGCTTATTTTAAAATGCATATAGCTATAATGCGATTGATAATGATGGCTGATGTGAGGATCAAACCGAGGCTTGATTGGAATTTGTTTGTGGGAATTAGTATTACCACTTTTTAGTTAAATGTTTAATTTCTTGCAAACGTAAATAGATTCATTGTCTTCTAGATTAATGTTCATTATCAACAAGCATAAATAAACTTCCTTTTTCAAGCAACTTCAATTCTACATTTTAGACTTAGAATTAATTTGAGTTATTTCATAGATCTTTCCATGAACCAATTACAGTCAATTGAGGTAAAGTCTGAACTAACCCATTAGGATTGAAATTAGACCTAGATAAGCATTAGATAGTCAATAAGATAGAGTTAGCCTCTAGAAATTAGTTGTTGTGTTCCACTCCTGAGAGCTCCTGAAGGAGACTAACCGAAATCAAAGTCACTATTTACAATGCAAAACCCCCCAATTTTTGGAGTCATCCTTATCGTATATAGTTCTGAGACACACCTAGTTCAATAAATGAGAAATTAAATGATGCAAGTAGTGACACCAACGACCTTGCCCATCATTTTTGGTGTCGTTGTCAAGGAATATTAAAGATCTAGCCATTAAGTCTGAAGCCTTAGTTTTGATAAGAAAGAAATTTTAGTCTGTGGATGAGACAAGCTGGAGAACATCTAGGAAGGTTTCTTCCATGAGATATTGATTTTGATCAAGAACAAAAAATTTTGCAACATCAAATTGAAAATCAAGAAAATAATTAGGACCATTTTCAAGAAGAAGAAGAAATGGGTGACCAAGCAGGAAATGATCCCCCACCAAATAGGACCTTTCCCTATCCTATTAATCTAAATAGATAACTTGATGAGCCTCCTATGAAGAATATTTCACCTTCAGTTTTACCTACTTTTGGGGGAAAGACTTTTGAGAACCCTAACCAATTTCTCTTTGAGTTTAAGGTTTTGTGCTAGACCTATGATTATACAGCTGAAAACCAAAAGTTGAAACTATTTCCTTCTACCTTAAAGGAGTCAGCCTTGCGATGGTTCATGGGTTTAGGTGCAGGTACAATCTCAACTTGGCATGAAATGGAAACTGATTTTTTGGATAAATATCAAGATTACTGTCGAGTAAGAGATAGGAAAGAGGAATTGTTTTGAATGAGACAAATGGAAGATGAAAGTTTAGAGGATTATGTTGATAGATTCCGGCTTGTGCACAAGAGATGTGGTAATGGGTTGGATAATGAGATTAGTAAGACAATTTTCTTGAAGGGAATTGATGATGAGTCTAGAGAGTCCTTGAATCTTATGGGGAAAGGAGATATCAATAAGCTTTCTTTGGAAAATATTATTGAAATATGCATAAACTACTCTAGGACTAGAATAAGGACTAGAGGCTCCCGAAGAAACAAAGCTCTCACTACTGATGTGTCTCAAGTAATGGAGGAAATTTATAATTTGAAAATTGATTTACTCCTTTATCTCAATATGCAAGGAGATAAGAAGACTACTGAGCCTTTAGCCATTTATTATTCCAAATGTAGAGGGAAACATCTTTTGAGAGAGTTTCCAATAAATCAAGTTGACATTTGTGAGATCTACAAGAAACATCATGCAACAAGTTCTTATAACCTCTTACTAGTAATTAAGAATCAATTGAATAAATCACTTGTGGTAGAGGAAGAGCTTAATTATGTTGGAGAAAGATCCCAGAATACTGGATATAATGCTAATCAAGGGCAATATGATCCTAGAAATAACTGGAATCAGAACCCTTGGCCAAATGCAAATCAATGGAACCCTCCCTACCAAACACAACCACCACCTACATTTTGGGGTCAACCTAAATGGATGAATCCCCACTAGAACCAATCGTAGTGGCAATCAAATCAGCCACAATGGCAGCAGAATTAGCCACAGTGGCAAAAAAATCAAACACAATTTCAGCCATAGAAAAATTAGGGACCGAGGCATCGTTGGGGACAGTCACCACAATTAACATAGAGTTCTAATCCTACCAATGAAAAAGTAAACCAACCTCAAATGTCAGCACAACCTATTCCAAATCCGAAAAACAATCGCTCTAATGCAAATCCGCCTACCTTGAACACCATTGATGCTAATGATATTTAGTTAAGAAGCCAAAATGTGCCATCCATACCAATCGTTAAAAACCAGGAGGGTGAGAAAAATGAAAAAGAGAATTTAAAGGAAAACCACAACTTTGATAGCAAGCAAAAAGTTAATCAGGCACCCTACCTAGAGCATTTGAAAATAGAACAAATAGCTCCTGACAGCTCCCAACTGAATTATATGAATGTGGTAGATTCTCAACTTCTCTGTGAATTGAAAAAGATTAACATTGAGATATCATTGTTATAGGCTATTAAAGATATACCAGAAATAAATCAATTGGTTAAGTCTCGCTATATGAAAACTCCAGGTAGGAAGAAGAAATTACCTCCTACAATTCAAATAGGGACCAAACTCACTGATTTATTGTTGGGAAGGTTACTTCCTCAAAAATATAATGATCCTGGTAGTCCTGTGATAAGTTTGAGTATAGGAGGAATTGAGATAACCAACGTGCTAATTGATCTAGGGGAAGCTATCAATGTTATCACCTCAGATATTGTTGAAATGTTGGGTATGACAAGCATTCAGCCCACAACAACTCTTTTACAGTTGGCAGATCAATCTACTACTAAACCTAAAGGTATCCTTGAAGATGTCATGGTTACCATTGACACGTGGGATTATCCAGATGAAATTTTAGTCCTTAAAGCTAGAAAGAAAGATTTTGGATATCAAATTATCTTAGGTAGACCATGGTTGGCCACAATAGCAACATTGATAGATTGTAGATCAGGTAGCATGATCATATCTAATGGAAAAAAATAGAAAGAGTGTTCATTTTATCCTCTTGCTCAACCATCAATCTAGTTGAATATTCAACCTTGGGTTGATAAGGATATGGATTCTGAAGGGGATGGTATTGTGGAATTAGCAATGGTTACTTTAATGGAACTTGTAGAGGAATATGAAGGACAGGGTCTTAATCCTGAAAAGATTAAACAAGTCAAAGAAAATAGGTACTATTATGGAATCTTGCATCAGAAAAATTCACATCCATGTCCTCTTAATACACTTGTAAGGAACCCAATTGATTCTAAGAATGAAACGAATGAAATCACAGTAGCAGGAGACAAACCTCTCTTTATTAATTCATCCTTGTCCTCCTCATAGGAGAAGAAATTAAAGAAAAAAATAGAAAATCACACTGAAGCATTTGCATGGGAATAAAATGACATGAGAGGAATCCATCCTTCTATTTGTACACACCATATTTACACATAAGATGTGAAGCCAAAAAGATAGGGTCAAAAGAAGGATCAATCATATTCTGAGAGACCTTATTAAGCAAAAAATAGAAAAATTGCTAAAAGTAGGATTCATTTATCCAATATCTGATAGTCAATGGGTTTCCCCATTGGTTATTGTCACAAATAAAAATGGTAAGTGGCATGTATGTGTTGATTACAGAGAATTAAACAAAGCCACTAAAAAGGATCATTTTCCTTTGTCATTCATTGATCAAGTACTTGATAACCTTGTTGGCAGTAGTTATTTCTCTTTCCTGGATGGTTTTAGTGGATACAATCAGATCCAAGTGGCTCTTGAAGACCAAGATAAGACTAATTTCACATGTCCTTGGGGTACATATGCTTATACAATTTTACCATTCGGGCTATGCAATGCACCGACCACTTTTCAGAGAGTTGTTTTAGCTATCTTTGCAAATTTAACTACCTCATGTGTGGAAGTGTAAATGGATGATTTCGTAGTCCGTGCATGAACATTTGAAGAAGTGCTTGAAATTTTAAATAAGGTTTTTCAAAGGTGTAAAGACCATAGGTTATCTTTAAATCATGAAAAGTGTTCCCTTATGATGATAGAAGGAATTGTTCTTCGACACCATATTTCCAAACAGGGAATTAAAGTTGACCCCAAGAAAGTTGAAATCATTCAAAAGATAGAAATCCCTAAAAAATCAAACTGGTGTTCATAGTTTTCTTGGGCATGTTGGGTATTACAGAAGATTTATAGAGGGATTTAGTAGAATTTTTGAACCTTTGTTTACATTGCCTAAGAAAGATGCAGAATTTTTATGGACAAATGATTGTCAACAATATTTTGAAATAATCAAACAGGTCTTAACCATTTCTCCAATTATTAAAGGACCTATTTGGGGAGTTTCATTTCATATACATGTTGATGCATCTAAATTTTCTATTGGTGCAGTTTTGGGATAAAAATATGAAAATGAATCAATGCATGTTATCTATTATGTTAGAAAAAATCTAAATCCTGCAGAAAAAAACTATACAACCACTAAAAAAGAATTTTTGGTTGTGATATATGCAATTAATAAGTTGAGGCATTATATTACAGGTTACAAAATATTCATCCACACAGACCATTTTGCTTTTAGATATCTGATGAACAAGGTTGTGGTGGGTGGACGAATCATAAGATGGTTATTGTTATTGCAAGAATTTGATGTAACCATAATAGATAAGCCTTGCAAAGATAATGTTGTTGCTGATTTCCTTTCAAGAATTGTTTTGCAAGGTGATCAAGAGATAGTTGATGATACATTTCCAGATGAATATTTGTTTTCAATATCAATTCATCCTCCATGATTTGCTGATCATGCAAATTATCTCATAACAGGGAAGTGTCCCAATCATTTCAATCCTAAACAGAAAAAAAAAGATTAATTCATGAAAGTTATAGATTTCAATGGATTAATGGGCTATTATTTAAGATGTGTCCTAATCATGTTTTTCATAGGTGTGTTGCTGAGATAAATTTTTATGACGTTGTACATGCCTATCATCATGAGCCAGAAGGAGGACATTATTTGGTGATTGGGACTATTCATAAGCTCTTAGAAGTTGTTTATTTCTGGTTAACTATGACAAAGGATGTTTCATCTTTTTCAAACATTGTGATGAGTGCCAGCGCATGGGAAGACCTACACCAACAATGGAGATGCCACTATAGCCTCAAATAGTTCTAGAACCATTTGAGAAATGGGGAATTGATTTTGTGGGACTTGTTGATCCACCTTCCAAGGGGAAGCATTATATTCTGATTTGTATAAACTATGTCACAAAGTGGGCTAAAGTAAAAGCTTCACCAGTAGTAAGAGAATACAAAGTAGCTGATTTTATGTACAAGCATATTCTTCAGAGGTTTGGTACACCAAGGGAGATAGTTCAGATCAAGGGCCATAGTTTGTGTCTACAATGATGGAATATTTTTTGAAAAGCTATGAAATGACACACAGGAATTCCACCCTATATCATCGACAAGCGAATGGGCAAGTAGAAGTTACCAACCAAAAATTGGAAAACATTTTGAAAAAGATTATTCCATTGAGGGAAACAGATTGGGCAGAGAAGTTAGATGAAGCAGTCTGGGCTTATAATACAACTTGGAAGACTACTACAGGGTTCTCTCCATATGAACTAGTGTATGGGAAAACTCCAGTCATGCCAATCGAGTTCGAGTTGCATAAATTGAAGACAACATTGGATATTGGCATTGACTTGTCAAAAGAAGAAAAGAGTAGAGTTTTACAACTGAACCAATTGGATGAGATGAGAATGGAAGCTCTTTAGCACACAAAAATTATTCAAAAATAGAGGAAAGAGTGGCATGATAAGCATATTGTAACTAGAAACTTCAAAAAGGGAGATTGGGCATTATTATTTGATTCCAAATTTCATGAGTTTAAAAGAAAGTTCCATACAAGATGGTTGGGACCATATGAAATTGACCAAGTCTTTTAAAATGGAGTAGTTCAGTTGGTACCAATAGATGGAGAGAGAAGAGTTATGTTGGTTAATGGTCATAGATTGAAGATATACCATAAACTTGCATCAAGAGAGGAATTCTTATTAGACCTGCAGCACAAAATTGAACATTTTCTGATGGAAGATATTTCTTCCATGGGAGAATGTACTCCTAAGTAACCTTTTGAAGAAAGGCATGAACATAAGGTCGATTGAAAACCAACAGATGGTGTTTTACCCTATGAATAAAGGGGATAAATTGAAAACCAGCAAATGGCAATTTATCTTCCAGAAAAAAATTAAAAAATAAAAAATAAAAAATAAAAAATAAAAAAATGAAGGAATGGCTTAAAACTAGAAATGGTGGTCTTCCTAGATCAACTTCAGTTTGCTCCTGATGGCTCCTGACGACTCCTAATGATACCTTAAGTTTTCAGCAATAACCTTCATGTTATTTTCGAGTTTCTTTTGATTGACTCATTGGAATTAATGCCAACTGAGTTAATTAATATGCTCAAATTAACTTTGGAAATAAATAAAAGGTACGCATTTATTGTGAATATTACTTTTGAAGTATCATTTTCTAACTTAGTTAAAATAATATGAAATTAAGTAGATATTTATGAGCATAGAAACCTCTGCCAACTTTTTATTAATGTTAATAAATTTCTTTTAATCATTCCAAAATGGGAAGAGTGGTTGATGTGACATTTGAATGACTCGCAAAGATTGCAAGTCTTGCTGAAAAGTTTTATGTCATTTCAAAATTTATTATGCATGTGCCAATACCGCCGCCAACTTTGCAAATTAAATTGCAAGTGCAAGGTTGTTGTGTGCGAGGCGTCTGGACGTAGTAAAGGGAATTAATGTAGGATGTTATGACATGTCATGTCATGATTTTAAAATACTAGCTTCATAAATAAGAAACAATTATTCAGTAAGTTGTTTTAACAATCCAAGTCTGTCATTATCGAGCTGTAGGAATATAGGAAGAATGGGAAATAAAAGGAATTCAGAACCAAAAAATTTCAATATCGACTCTAAGACTAAGAGGTTGCTGAGAGAAGTGGGATGACTGGATTTTATTATGAAGTATGAAGGATTTCAGTAGGAATTAGTTGAAGAGTTTGTAAGAAATTTTCATGTGAACATCACAAGGGTTAGAGATGAGATAATTGAAGTTACTCCTGAAATAATAAGTGAAATATCAAGTATTCTTGTTGTGGGGAAGCCAATTAACAAAGGCCTTGTGAAATTTGAAAATTTGGTGTCGACATTTCATGAAGAACTTGAAAGGAAACCTGAGATTCTTTTGCACAAAGGAGATCAATGAGGATTTGCTCACAATAGTTTGGAGGAACCTTGGAGAATTGTTGTCAAATGGCTAATGAAGTTCTTCAATTTTGAGGGACAATACGGTACATTATTAGGGCCAGGAATGTGGATGTTAATACATTTGAGGTATGGGAACACAAAACCCTCTGCCAAAATCAATTTACTAGCATTTCTCTTTTCACAAATTTACTCAATGATATCTCGGGTAAAATCTAGGGGTGAGTCGTCAATAAGATATCATGGTTTAATTCATTTGATAATTAAACACCATTTCTTGAAGAAAGAATCTAGTAAACAAGGGTGGCTTGAGTTTTTATTTGCACCTATTGAAAAACAAAAAGGAAAATAAAAAAAGGGGCATGCAGCAAAAAGGGAAAGATTAGAAAAGGGAGAATCTTCTAAGAAAGAACAAAAAAAGGACAAGAGAAAACTACAAGAATCCACTAGGGTAACTCGTAGTGCTTCAAAAAAGATAAAGCAAGATTCGACAAAGGAAAACCCTAGCACTGTTGAAACTATTGTGTCAACTCCTAAAGAAACCCTTGTTTTTGAAACCCATCAAGAGACCTTGGAAGTACACGTAGAGGTTCAAACACGAATACAGTCCCCTAAGCAAACTCACAGCCCTCCTGAAGCCCCAATTATGTCTTCTGAAAGAACACCTATGAGAGAGTCTTATGACTCTACTGAAAATTCTAACACACAGTTTGAAGAAAGGGAAGCCTCGGAAGAATTTGAGGATGAAGAGGTTGAACAATCCCCTTCACCTTCCCCGAATGTTGAAAGAAGAAAAGGTAAAGAGTCAATTGTTGACGAAGAAGAAGAAACCCCTGATATGCAAAAGGAAGAAGACTTAGAATAGTTATTAAGGACAATGAAAATTTTAAGAATAGAAGTTGAATTAGAACAAGAGAGAAAGAACATGCAGTTTCTTAAAAAAAAGTTAAAAAGAAAAGAAGAAGAATTACAACAATCGATCCATAAAATTGAGAAAATGGAGAAATAAATTGCAAAAAAAATAAAATATTTTGAAAGAACAACTAAATCAAATAGAGGAAGCTCTCCAACAAGCTAATGCGCAAGCATTAGTAAGTTTGGAAGAAATCACAAAATTGAGAGCAGAGTTGGAATTAAAAGAAAAGCAACTGAGACAATAATCTATAAAATTACATTCATAGGAAGCTTCCATTTCATCTGCTCCACCAAAATATCTTGCTTTGCCTCCTATTCCATCAGATATTCCATGAAGATCTCAATCTGGATATCTTTCTTTAGCAACATTGAAATTAAAACATGAAAATGAACAATTAAAAGGTCAAGTTCAACAATTGGAGGAAGAGAGAAATGAAGTAGAAAGAAGATTTGAACAGGCAATGGAAATATCTTCTACAATGTTAGCAATGATGAATCCATCATGCATGTATGCACTATCTCTGAGAGAGAAATTTTTGCAATGGAAAATGAATCAATTGGTGTTAAAAAGAAAAAATGATTATAATGGAGACAAAGAGTTTCTGGAGAAATTTTTCAATAGTCATCTGGATGTTCAAAATTTAATGTATGAATTCTTCCAGCATGGATTTCTCATGGGAGACATTAATGATTCCTTGTTGAATATTTATGTTGGAGAATTACAAATGAGATCATTTGTCTCTTTAATGCAAAGTCAAGTTGAATGGGAAAAAAGAATGGAGGAATACAGAGAAGCACATAAAAGATATGGTCTACCTATGAGAGGAGAAAAGCCTCATGAAATGTAGTATATTAAATAGTTCAAATCAATAGTTAGATAAAATCATATCAATCCTATCTATGTTTCAAATTTGTTGCAGAGTATTTCAACTTTTCAGGATAGTGAAGGAACACTTCCTCTGTTGGAACTAAAGGCATATAAGGAAAGATATGATTCCATCCCAGAAGAATTAAGGAGAAGAGAGCCAATAAATCTGAATAATATCACATGGAGCCTAACCAGGCTAAGGCATGTGATCATTTTAATTGAGCAGCAACAATAATTTTGGATTGGTATGCAGTTCAGGATGCCAATCATCATAATGTCTGCACCAAAGCTTAACAGATCTAAAAAAAATTCAGCAGAATTCTTTAGGTATTGGTTTGAGAAGCTGAAGGAGAACAATGGATTCACCCTCAAAAATAGAATTGCAGAACAATACAGGGGAGGAGTGTTTGACTATGCTCTATGGATGGAGACATTGAACAAAGAAAACACTATCATAATTGATAGATAACCATGAGGACATGGTTGATAACAAGAGGGGGAGAATGATGAGATCCCTCAGTGATACTTTTAGAATGGATATTTTATGGTTAAAAAGACTTTGTTACTATTAATTAACATTAGTGGCGGTAGACTATATGCTCATATATTTGCTTGTTTTGCCTTATGTTTATCTAATTAGTGAATATATTAGAATTAATACTTTGCATTGAATGTGTTACTTTTATGGTGTTAATGATGAGATAATTATGTAGTTTGAATCTTTTTTATCATGATTAGTATCCTATTTTCGAGGATCTTGTTTAGGTAATTAAAATCTGGTGATTAATAACTTATTTCAAAGATAAAAAGTTAAACTCTTTGTTTAACCACATGAATTCAATCACACTCCAACTGGATGATGATTCACTGAAGTTTCAAATCGGCTTCTTCTAGTCAGTTTGGGAACTTCTTGTTCCAACGGTGACCTGGCGAAATTCCCTTTGTCTATTCCAGTTATGTTTTAGTCTTCTAGTTGGTGCTTTGTATCTTAGTGGTTAGTGCCATGTTTTTGAATTCAAAATAAGAGATATTCTTATAAATATATATCCTTAGGTTTAGTTTGAAGTTAGTCAATCTTTTGTTGAATATTGTAATTTCTGGTACTATGTAATTTTGTTCTACTCACCTATTTTGGCCAATTAGAATGAAAATAAGAAGTTGATCTAAATATTTGTGTTAGAGGTCCCATTGGAGGAAGAGAAAGGCCCACTCAACCAAAGGAGGTGACCCTGTTCTATGTTCTTTGATTCAGTTAAATTTTGTTTGATCTATATTGGTTAGAAGTTAAGCATTTTAAATTATGTTGATCAATATTCAGTAACTTTGTTCACTCAAATTAGTTTACTATAATCCAAATTAGTCAAGATGTTTTGTTGTAGACTAGAGTTCATTCACTTACTGTAGATTCAATTACTATTTGTAGAAGTTATATTAAGTACTTATTTTAAAATGCATATAGTTGTAATGAGATTGATAATAATGACTGATGTGAGGATCAAACCGAGGCTTAATTGGAATTTTTTCATGGGAATTAGTATTGTCGCTTTCTAGATTAATGCTTAATTTCCTACAAACATAAATAGATTCGCTATTTTCTATATTAATGCTCATTATCAGAAAGCATAAATTGACTTCCTTTTTCAAGCAATTTCAATTCTACATTTTAGACTTAGAATTAATTTGAGTTATTTCATAGATCTTTCCATGAACCAATTAAAGTTGTCAGCCTCCTACAATGATTCAACAACTAAGCCTTCATAGTTGTGATTCAAAGATTAGACATCTAATATGAATAGCTATTTCAATCATCATGAAGGTGCATTTAAATTGTCAACCCAGGGACATAAACTTGAAATGGGTCAGCACTTTATGTGCACTAGGAATCCAAATTAGCCATATTCATCCTATAGCTAAGAAAGACACAATGCTGAAAGTAAATTGCTTGTAAGGAAATAACATAAGTGTTGAGCATCAACCAACAACTATACTAATCTGGAATGCATGAAAGAAATAAAAATTTGAGTGAACAAACAAGAAAATGCTCTATCTACAGGAACAGTCACAGAATGGAATTCTAGTGGCTGCAAGAACAAACAATGCCAAATTCTTAACTAATTACTAAATAGAAAATAACAACTAAACTAAACTAAACTAAGGTATAGGATAGAATACTCACCAAGTGGGCCCCCTTGGATGAGTATCCCCTAAAACTAATGTAAACTCAGATGCACGAACTTATAACTTCATTTCATTCATTGAAAAACATGAGTACAATCGAGCAACATGATTGTATTACTAAAAAAAATTAAGAGTCTGAGTTCATCATCAGATTGAGCAACCTTCGATTCGAACTCCTGAAGGAGCATCAAAGTCTTATTTATCTAATCACCTAGCAAGGTGGTCAACTCCCACAGATGCGAAGGATGCCACATTAGGGAAAGCACTGAAAGTGGAGAGGCGGTTATGCATGCACATAATCTGTTAGGCATGTTTGCCTTAACGCGCATCTGGCGCAACAATAATGCCCAAATTTTTCCAACAAAAATTAAGACCATTACAAGGTGGTTACAGTTTGATTTGAATGAGGAATCTTTCCATCGTCGAGAGTCTTTCATCCATTAAATGACCACCTTGTTGACCGGTATGGCGAATGTCCAGCTGGTAGAATCTTCCTTAGTTGCAGGCCTCAAATTATATCTGCATGACAATATTAATACACACAACAATTGCATATTTGTAACTATCTCAAAGTGGCATTTATCAATCACATGCAAAATTAACAAAGATAGTTCATATAGCATGTCAATATCATTAAAAGTTGTGAAAATGAGCCTATGCCCAATGTTTAAGGTTTTAAGGAAATTATATAAAAAGATCAATATCCAAACATCAAAGTCTATGACAACTACAACAAATGGATAACAAACTCTATCAATAAGTAGACCATAAACTAGACTCATCATTTCCCCCCCCAACCTAAGGTCTTGTTGGTCCTCCAGTAGAGGAAGGGTTGTTCTTTTTCTTGGTCAATACCTTAAAATTTGCAACTGCTAGATGTCCTACATCAGTGTCTGATGTGGGTAAATTAGGATCCCAATAGAAACCTTGCTACATTTCCCACCTGTTCCATCTCTATCTCTCAACCGCTATGTCATACTTATAGTATCTGAAATTTGGTACAGGCCACAATAGGATAGGTGGCTAAAAATTCAGTGGAAGCCAAAATTGTACTTTTGTCCTCCCAATCTGTATATATCTATCAATTCTCTTAAGTGTTGCATCATAGTTCTGCATAGAGTGGGGCTCAGCTTGTTTCAAGTCATCAGTTAGGTTATTCCACCTTTGTGACAAGTATCATGTTACAGATTCTCCTGTAGTTTTTGCTATCTCCTCATATTCTTTATAAACTGCTTCTCTCTCAGATAGGATCCTATTGCCATAACTTGGTCAGTAAAGCATTTTGTGCCAATCCTTGAAAATGCCTTCAGTATTTTTAGACTCAGCCCTGATGGGCAGGGGAGTGTTGGATTCAATTTGCCTATAAGTTTTGAATTGTTTTCCCCAACTGATATCATTTTGTACCCAAGACATAAATGCCCTTAATTGGACATCCCCAACATACAATAGTGGATTCCAATCATGGTCTTTGGTTACAGAAAAATTATGCAAATAGAATTCATACAATAAATTTTTCATTTCAGGAGGAGCAATCCAATAAGCATTGAAAAATTCAAGAGGGGTCTCAATGGAAGGGTTCATACCTAAGACAATCCTTACTAGTTTAAAAGAAAGATGTGTCTCCTTTAAATACAGAGCATAGAACCTTGGAGGGGCCCTCCACTCTAATATATTAGGTACTAAGGTTGTGATATTATCCACCTTTTTCTTTAAAACAATAATTTCTTCATTCTTATCTTCAATCCCTTCATCTTTCTTTTGAATTTCCCTCTTTAACCTACGTTTCTCTTCTTTCCATTCTTCCTCCCTCCTTTGTACTTCTTTCCATAAATTCATGACTACCATATGCATTGAAAAATCAGAAGGTCTATGTATTCCTACAAAAAATTTACCTAGCACTTTTGTTTTTTCTTCATAAGGCTCCAACTGCAGGGACTCTATTTTCTCAGCCAATACTAGCTGCAGGGATGCTGACTGTTCTCCCAATTCTAGCTCTAGGACCTCTTGTTTCTGCTCATGTTGCAGGAGCTATTGATTCTATTCATGTTTTAGGAGCTCTTGATTTATTTCATGCTCTTGGCTTCCAACTTTTTCTGCAATGTCAGCAAGATCTACCAATGACATGCTTGTTGCTTCCTCGAATGTGTCCTCTTCCTCAACATTTACCTGCTCCATTGGAGATTCTACATCCTCTTGTGATGTCTCTCTAAACTTAAGGCTTTCCTCCAAAGATGCACCAAAGGCTGGCTCAGCAGGTCTTTATTTTCTAGGAGGGCTTTCATGTTTTTCCCTTGCTGTAGGAAGAACAGTGTCAGCTTTTCATTTTCTAGAGTTTGGCACTTCTCTTTTTGTCATTTTCTTTTTAACTTTTCCCTTCCTTATTTCTTCCTTCTTCTTTTGTGCCCTAGTTCTCATTAGGGATCCAAGAGGAACAACTTCATCGGAATTAGGAGAGGAAATTTATTTATCTGAATGCTCTGACTTCAAAGAACTAATCTCAATGGTTTGTTTGGCTGTAGGAGGGTTTGCACTAGGGCTTGCACTAGAAGTTGAGGCACCAGGAGTGGCCCCAACATTGCTCCTTCTTCTACTCACCCTACGAGGCAAAACCTTAGATCACAAATGCTCTAGTCTAATTTGATCAATATTCAAGAATTCTTCCCAAGACATATCAGGTTGGGCACATTCATTTTTCTCCCATGCCTCATGTGGTTTAGGAGTTTGAAATGCATGAAATATAGATTTGACTGACGACTTTCACAGGTAATATACTTCACAACATAAACAACTACTTATCTCCATAGCTCGGGAAAAGATGTTCTCTTCACACCTTGTTTGTCTATACTCAATGGAGGATCACCAGGTTCTGTAAATTTGGCCCTAACATCTCTGGTGGCAGGGTAATGTTCACCGCCGATAGGCAACCCTGTAACTTCTGCAATCCTTTCCTCAGTAGTTGTGACTTCCAACCTTTTTACCATGGCCCTTCCTTTAGACAATATCTGGGAAAATTCCAATGCAACATCTTCATCAAAACCATTCAGCTTCAGGAAATAGTCTAACCATTCACAGTTTCTAAACTCGGTATGGCAGGGTGCATCCTACAGTAATACATCATGAACGGTGGGTTCATTTTGAATTAACCCACCTCCCATTTTTTGCAATCAAACAATCGCTCTGCAAATATTTTCTTCCTGCAATCTTCGTCTAAAAGCCAAACTTCTCCTTCCTACAATGCTACCAAATTTCCAATGCTCGTATCAAATGAATTTTTCCTTTTTGGGCTTAATATTATGACAGGAGCAATAAATGCAATAAAGGAGTAATAAATGCAGGCTATGATTAAGGAAAATGGTGGCGGTTGATGTCCTTTCACACATATGAGTCGTCATCACACTCAAAATTCAAATTTACTCAATACTTAAATTTTACTGGCGTGAACCAGTACGGACAAACACACAGACATGGTATTTGCACTTTTTCCCCCCCAACCTAAATTTGCACGTGTCCTCACATGCGAGGTGGAATGATGATTTGACAAGGGCGGGGAATAATTACATGCTATGGTGAATGTCCATATTAATTAACAATAATTAAATAAATGCACTAAAAGATAATTAAGATATAACAATTGATGTGCATGTACCTGAATTCGTGGAAGATTTATTGCAAATATTATGGAGAAAGTACCGGTCACTTTTCAAAGAAATTAGTTGAGCAATTAATGAAAGTGGAGTGAAATGAGGTGGAATGGAATGAAGTGAAGTGAAATGATGATGGCGAGGTGGAAGAGAGAGAAAGGTGGAATGGGTGGGCGAATGGGTGAAGAAGTGGACCCCATAGAAGTGGAAATCTTTATTATGACAAGTTACACACCTTAGTTAGCTAGAAGGAGGGACACTAGGTCCAATTCCTTCGGTTGCAAGAAGTTCCGGTGATGCATATTGAGTGAATTGTTGCAGGAACTCCTCCTTAGAAGTTGGCTTGTGATATAATCTCAGGTGATGACCATTCACCAACAACTTAAATCTAATAGGGTCAATGGTAGTGAGCTGAACAACCCCATTGGGAAATACTGCAGCAACCTCATACGGTCCTAGCCACCTTGTCTACAATTTTCCTGCATTGTCTTGATACCTTGAGTCATAGAGCAGTGCCCAGCCGCTTGGCTGGAATTTCTTATCTTTGATGAATTTGTTATGCCATTTTAGTCTCTGATTTTTCACTACCTCTGTGTGATGCAAAGTTGTCTTCCTCATCTCATCCAAAGCATTTAGCTACATGATTTTGTCCCTTTGTGCCTCAGAGATATCCATCCCCAAGTCCACTGCAATCCTCAGAGTCTTATGCTCAAATTCAATGGGCATCATAGTTTTCTTTCCATACATAAGCTCAAATTGAGTGAATCCTGTAACTATTTTTCATGTATTTATGTAATCCCAAATAGCTCTGGTAGTCTACTTGCCCAATCCTTTCTATGGATAGCCACCATTTTGGTCAAAATGGCTTCAATTTCTTGGTTGGTCACCTCAACTTGACCATTGGCCTGGGGGTGATAAGGAGTAGTCTTCCTATGCCTAATGTTGTACTCATTGACCAGTGTTGTAACAAGGGTTGAAGTGAATTGAGCCCCTTGATCAGTCACTATCTCTCTTGGAACTCCATACTGTGTGAAAATTTCCTCATAAAGAAATTTTGTAACCTTATTATCTCTTGCATGCTTCATGACCTTAACTTCTACCCATTTTGTTATACAATTAGTGCATACCAAGATATAGGATTTACCATGTGATGGGCTCTACAAATTCCAATCCCCACTTATCAAATGGAGTGATTACTACCTAGGGGTAGAGTGGAATTTCATCATATTTGGTTGGTCGGCCCATCCTTTAGCATCTGTCACACTTCCTTGTATATCTCCCTACATCCTTGTAGAGTGTGGGCCAGTAATATCCTGTATTCAAAATCTTCATTATTGTCTTCTTGGCTGAAAAATTTCCTCCACAAGGTTCATTGTGACATGCATACAAAATGTCATATGTCTCATCTTCCCTCACACATCTCATCATGACATGGTATGTTCCAATTTAAAACAAGCATCTAGCAACCCATGAGAAAGGAAAATATTTTTCAATGATTACCCTCTTCTCTTTTGGAGAGAAGTGATGAGGAACTCTCCCTGTGACTAGGTAATTAGCTATGTCAGCATACCATGGTGTCTACACACTGATGAAAAATAGATGCTCGTCAAGGAAGGATTCATCTACAACTTGATTGTCCTCTGATGTAGTCAACCTTGAAAGAAAATCTACAACAACATTGGTCTTCCCTAGTTTATCCACAATGGTCATGTCAAACTCCTGCATCAGCAATAACCATCTTGCCAACCTACCTAAAATCAAAGGTTTATTCATGAGGTATCTAATGGTTGCATGATCAGTGTGCACACAGATCTGGTAGCCTATTATGTAGTGCCTAAATTTGTTTAGGGCATAGATTACTGCTAACATTTTTTTTTTGTCACTGTATAGTTGAATTCTGCTCCTTGCAGATTTTTGATGATAAAGTAAATAGAATTTTCAATAGCTCCTTCTTTATGTCCTAGGATTGCTCCTATAGAATAATCTAATGCATCAGTATGGATGTGAAAATTAAACTCCCAATTAGGACCCTTGAGTATAGGAGCATGAGTTAAAGTTATTTTCAAATCAGAAAATGTCTTGTCACAGTCTTTTGTCCATTGGAATTCAGCATCTTTAGTTAGGAGATTATACAATGGTGTTTCCATTTTACTAAAGTCTTTGATGAACCTCCTATAATAACCTACATGTCCTAAGAAACTCCTAACATCTTTTTGTTTTGCAGGGACATGCAGATTGGTGATCACCTCAATCTTTGCAGGATCAACTTGAATTCCTTTGTGAGAGATGTAGTGGCCAAGAACTACACCTTCTTGCATCATCATGAAGCACTTTCACTATTTAAAGATAGATTGTTATCTTCACATATTCATAGGAATCTCATGAGATTTTCCAACACTTCATTGAAATCAGCATCATAGGTAGTGAAGTCATCCATATAGATTTCCATGCAATCAAGAGAGATATCTAAAAATATGCTAATGACTACCCTTTGAAAAGTTGTAGGTGCATTGCATAAGCCAAATGGAAGTACTGAGTAGGCATAGGTCCTCCATGGATAGGTAAAGGTGGTCTTCTCCTGGTCCTTTGGTGCAATTTGGATCTAGTAATAGCTGTTAAATCCATCTAGGAAAAAAAAGTACTGCTTTCCTGCAAGTGAGTCCAAAACTTGATCTATGAAAGGTAAGGTAAAATGGTCCTTTTTGGTAGCAGCATTAAGTTCCCTGTAATCAACACAAACTCACCACTTCCCTCCTTTTTTAGGAACAAACACCAATGGAGACACCCACTGGCTATCTGAGATGGGGTAGATAAATCCTGCATCTAGCAATTTCTACAGTTCCCCTTTTACTGTTTCTCTCAATGCAGGGTTAATTCTTCTTTGTGGTTGCCTCACTAGTGTACAACCATCTCTTATGTATATCCTATGAGTGAAAATCTTAGGTTCCAATCCCTTCATATCACGATAGTCCCTGCAAATGCAATCTGATGGGCCCTTAGCAAATTTTCCAATGACAACTGTTGTTTTTCACTCAGTTTGTTGTTAACATTTAGATATTTTCCTTCTGATACTTTTACTTGTGTAGTTAACTCTACCATATATGTTTCACTAATTCTTGGTACCTTGAGTTCATATGGCAGCAATGTATGAGACATACTCGTTGCTATAGTAAATTCGGCTATAGGAAGAGCGGTTG